>CAVLEF010000004.1:0-292500 GCA_963661955.1 Leptosia nina | reverse complement strand
AATGTAAGCCGAAGCAAATGAAGGCCTTTGAAATGTAGTGTGAAGATAAGAAGCGCGGTTTGGAAAGGGTTTGTTCGGATTATTGGAGATCAGATACGGGTTGGCCGTGTCCGTGTAATTTACGCCAAATCTTCGCGAAGGCCTTCAGCGGTTGCCGGACGAAGGTCCCTCGTATATTTTTGCACTAATGCGAACTCGTTACTGGCGCACTTTGCTTAAAAGATTATCGCTGGACTGATGAATACTCCCATGGTAAAAATTAAACTATAGTGACCTTTTTCCCAAAAAGGGCGTGGGACGCATTTGTGTGGCAAATTTTTATTATTGACAAACATTTACTTCTACACATTATATTGTATTTCTAGGGTATATGGCCTTTTAACAACGTCATAGTATAATTTGAATGTCTAAATATAGTGTGTTCAACGCTCGTTCTAAAAATAATAACATAAAAATAAACCTCTTATATGTCCTTCCTACGCGCTAATGCGATTCGAGGGGTCAAATTTTAATACTTCTAAATAAATCTTGACGAAAATAGTACCTCACATAATACCCAGCACTTGAGTTATAAGTGAGAGGAGAACCGAGGAGTTTTATTTTAAATCGGGCTGTATTTTACATACATTCAAAGTACTTTCTATTTTATTTCCATCTATTTATTGTTTTAAATCCTTTGATTTTAAGTTACAATAAAAAAAACGCGTAATTTTTTAGTTAATTTTAACATGACCCGACGTTTTGGATGCTTTACAGCATCAGACTTTTGTAAAGCATCAGAAATGGCAGGTTAAAATTAAGTTAAGCCTGTCAGCATATAGCAATCAAGTGTGTGTGTCGGCTGTCTTAAAATTTAATGTTATGTTTACAGTCCCGTACCAGAATTTATTTAAGTACTCCTATTCTCTGCAAACTAAAGATAAATACAACTAAACTAAATAATGGGAAGTTCAAAGGACTGATTTAGTGTCTATCCATTCTTATGCGTATTATCTGCGTAACAATTTTTGGAGTAGAAAATAATTAGGGCCCTACTAAGTTTGCAAGACTTGCCTTTGTATAACGATGTCTCAAACTGGCGCAGAAGATTAATGGCACTAGACTAAACAAGTGTTTCTAATCCTTACTAACAAAGGAGGTTAAAGTTGGCAGACTGAGATAGCAGTAATGCTTTCGAGAGGAATTCACAAACAAACGGTACAATTTTCTAAGATGTACCCTCCCCCTTCTCCATATACAATAATATCTTTAATCGATCATTTTTTGTTCCGTTGGTACAATGTATAATAACAGAAGGAGCTTAGTTTCGATTGCATGGACTGAATTTAAGACTTAGATTCTATGTACAAGTTTGGGGCTTATAAGTAACAATAAATATACAAATCCACAGAGCACAGCAATCATAATATTGATATAAAAAATAAGAAGAATAGTTGCTAAGTATTGTCTGAAAATAACGTATTTAAATAAAACACCTATAACGGTTTAAAACGCGAAATATATTAGTTGATTTATTAATAATTTATTTTAACTACGGCTCGACCAAAGATAGTGAAAAGCGTCCAAAACGTCCGGGTCATGTCGTCGTTAAAATAATTGTAAAAAGTTAACTACTATATATTAGCGTTTTAAGCCGTTTGAAGTGTTTTATTTAAACAAACATTAAATCTAGTAATGATACAAGCAGACATTTATATTAATATAATTAATCCGAAAATAACGTGCCTTTAAAAGTTTAAACAAATATCTGCCTGCCCTCAGTATATTCAGATTATTTGGAAATGCATTCACATAATTATGCATCTGAGGCAAAAAGCAACTACTGTATAAGACGTGTTTGAGACTCTTGAGCGCTGAATTTTAAGTGGTTGCGTATTCTCAAGGCACAGTGCTTTAGATGTTGTAGCAACACCGTTTATTTGTTATACTGCTTTTTAATACCTTCGATGAAGTTTGTAACAGAAGCGACAAGTAACGATGACATGAGAAAAAAAGCTATAACTATATAACTACGAAGTCGTGAATTCAAAACGTGGATGTGAAAAGAATTATTTTTCTGTAAACTGTTCGAAGTTTGCTACAGAACATTTTTTTGTATTTTTTGTTCATATACGTAAAAATGCGATGCAAACGAAATCAATTCAGTTGTAGTACGTTAAGCTACTTTCTCCGCTTCACTATGTTTATAAGTTACGACACACAATATTTACCTTCGCAAAATATTATCTGCGCACGTAAAAAGTAGCAATAAATTCGTTTCCACGTGTGCCGGGGGAAGCAGCCGGGAAATTGGGAGGCTTTCAGGATATTATTTGTGATCGGTTTGGAAGTAGCGACTGCGGTTTTATCCTAGGAGTGATTTTTCACGACAAGTGAATTGCTTAAAATTTGATAGCGTTATATAGGATAACAGGGTGCGGAACTTTCGCAATTTATTAAACGTCCCTCTCGTTCAACTCTCACATGATAATGTACTTCTGAGTTTTTACATTTGAAACTGATTCCAAAGATCTGTGTTAGAGACGCACGCATAAAATAATTTTGATAAATATAGGAGTAGCCGGTGAGATAAGCATATAGGCTCGGGTCATTTCTGGTTCTAGTCTATGTTAATGTACGTATACAAGTACAATAGTGAAGTAGGAGCCTCTGTGGCACAAAATACGTGCGGCGTACACCGCTCAGGGGATTACCTGTCTGCCGCAGGCTTCTTCAGCCGAAAATATGAGCAAGAATGTTCAATGAGATCATCCATTCTCGTATCAGCCCCGTAACATGACTTTGCCCTCACTTGCGCTCAGACACTCCATAAATAAGGCGAGGCGATATTATCCTAGAGATAGGGTTGACTCAGATGAAATAAGAGGAAAAAGGAGCTTTTGCTTTGGTTTTTAATTGGACAAGGATTCTGAAAAAGCTGAAAGCTACACTAATAATAATATTACCGTAGTTAGATCCAGTATATAACTCTCCTTTGACAAATTGCCTATGTGCATATTTTTATCAATAGACCCTATTTCTAAGATCGATAAACTAGCATACGAGCGAGTGCTAAACAGATCAATATATCATGCGATTTTCGATAGTACTCGTATTATACTTCTGTGCATCTTGAAGTGTGATAACAATGAGACAATAGAAATAATATTTATAATAATAAGCCTTTATTACATACATTATTATAAAATTACATTTTTTAATTTATTTACATTATGACTTTGTATATTATTTAATTATGAGACTAACATAATTATATTATAACTATTATAAATATTATGCGCAATGTATGTTTGCGTCGCAAAAGGCCTCCCCCATATTTTCCCATTCTGTCCTGTTTCTTGTTTTCCTCCACCACGTTTTTGTAAGCTGCTGGATGTCATCTGACCATCTCCTTTTGGGCCTGCCAATATTCCGTTTGTGGTCATGAGGCCACCATTCCGTCGCAATTTTTGCCCATCTGCCTTCTTCGTGTCTTCTTGCCATTTTTGTAAAGTCTTTCACTTTAGTTAATGATCGAAGTTCCGTATTTCTCATTCTGTCACTTCTCCTGACACCCAACATTGACCTTTCCATGGCTCGCTCCATGTCTGTACACCATAAGTAAAAGTTGGCAGTATGGAAGCGTTAAAGGCGGCTTTTTTCAGTTCCATGGACATTTCACTCTTCATTATATATTTAAGACTCCAGTACTATCTCCATGCTTTGGCAACTCTATGGTCTATTTCTTTATTTTGACGGTTTTCGAATGATATTATTTGCCCCAGATAGGTGTAATCTGTAATATATTCGATGATATCGCTATCGACCATTATTGCTTGTTTTTCACCATTTGATATATCTATACGACTCTAAAAAAGAGTGAAAAAATTTACGCCTTAAATGATAAATCACACCCCTAAAGCTTAAGGGGAAGGACCGTTTAAGATGTCATTTATTAGAATGGCTCTTTAATTTGTGTGCCTTTCGAGTCGCGCGATATTATTTAATGGGTCAAAGTCATTATGCAGTTCTATGGAGGGTGTATTGTCTCGCGGGCCTCCGAAATAGCTTTCGAGAGCTCTTCGTGAAGATTCAGTTTTCAGTTTTTGACATCCCTGACGAGAGATGTTTAGATAGCTTACACCGAACTGGGATTCAAATAGTGTTTATGCTAAAAGATTTTAATATATCGATAACCAACATTTGACAATTTGATTTGATATTTCTACAAATGACAGATATATATTTTATGGTATTGTATCAGCAGTAGTGCTATTATGATTACTATATAATTATGAGGATACTTAACTTTAAGCTTTACGAAATAAAACAATATCTTTCGTAAATACTACGATTATTATTCACGCCCTATTGAATTGTTGAATAGACTAAAATTAATACAGCTATTACTCAAAGGGTATTAACAAGTTATTATAAATGGCCCTGAGATAACAAATGCTGTATTTGAGCCTAAGACTTTTTAGCTTTGTTTCTTATTTATGATTTTAAGTTGATACTATTTCTAATATTTATATTTCGTAATAATATCATAACCTCGATTAAACCTTTTTAAGGATAGTGGATAAACGAGACATCTAGCAAAAAATCTGAAATCATTATTTCCATTGAAAACATAATGATATTATATCGTCTTCGTCTTTCGGGCTGTTAATGTACAATGATATGCTGAACGATGGCCGTCAAAGCCTTACACAATTTATAATGATATGTATAATCCACATGGGGTGGTGCAGTATCCGTGATACTCACAGCGTGCTATCTTAAAAATTTCCCTTAAGAAACCGTTTCGGCATCCAACAGAAAAATAATACAAACAATCTAATCTCCTGAGATTCAGGGATTGAAGAGATAAAGTTGCCTGAATATCAGGATATTCGGCAACTTTATATAATATCAACCTGTCGTCAAGTACACAAAACTGCATCGAAATCTAAAACATTTAAACAAACAACTTCAACACAACGCAAAGTATATTTTCAAACTCCTCTTAAACACACCTCCTTTGCTACGGTTTTTTACCTTTAGAGGCACCTTCCTTCTTAACTTATTTTTTAATAAAAATATAATTAACTCGCTTACTTCATTTTCTACTCAGTTAAATAGTATAAAAGTTTTTCTTCTAAAGTTAAACTATACGCAAATAGAAAACCTTATTAATGTATGACGAAAATGTTTTCTATATTATTATGTTTAATTTTTCCTCACTATAATATTGTATATCTTTTCCTTTCTACGTATTAGTTAGTATTTAAAAACTTAGCTTGTAAGAATGTTGTATGTAATTTTAATTGTTAACGCACCGGAAGAGACTAGCCACCCACGACACAGGGAATCCTAGTGCATAGTAGTATAGCGGCCTATAACGAAATGTACAATATTTTTGGTAAATAAAGAATTTGTAATTATATTTAAACACAACCAAGTGAAGTGATGAATGAGAAAATCTTAACTGACAAGAATGGAACCTAAGATCGCCAATGGACCGACGAACCCGGAAAAAATAAGGCATAGCGGCGAATATATTTTTTCTCTGCGGTATTTTCCTTTTTTAAAATGGAGCTCATTTGGAAAACTTCAATCGTATCAAGGTAATGGCTGTGAAATAATTGGAATAAAAATTAATTAATAGAAATTCTTTAATTGCCGAGAGCTTAGTCGATGAAAGAGCGATTTATTTTTCTCTTTTTATACGATTAATTACAAAAACCTTTGAAATAATTCTGCGAAATAAACTGAGGGTTCTGTTGCGTCTTTTTCATTGCTAGGGGACTGAGAATGACATTTATCAAACGAAAAATTATGTATATTCAACGGAGAAATGTCTTCACGTCCGTCCTTTTCGTTGAGGTTTTAATTTGTATAAGATCTTCTTTTGTCCAATTAGAAACTGTCCGAAATCTATTAAAATGTTGCATTCATTGAAAGTGAAGGACATACAAATAAAAAAAAAAAGAAATAGAGATTTGCGTAGTAAATAAAATGATAGACCTGGTGGGAATCGCCTTTAAATTTGTTAGCTATGCGTGTACGTTAAGGCAATTGTCGTTTATTCACTATAGACAATAAAATTCTGAAATAAACCAAAACTAATATTTACCCCAAAGCGAAAAGCAAAAAAACATCCATTTCTCTGTAAAATGAAATGTAAATGGTTTACGTTTAAAATATTCCCATTTTTTATAAAAAATTAATTCAGCCTAACGATGATGAATCCCGTAATTAAGTGAACAAACGGTATTTTAGAATTAAAATGTATTTTTTCGTTCTAATGAGGAACGGTGCTCCAAATTGAATATTTGTGAAGCGCTTTAGTAGGTTTGCTTTATGTTATTTAAGAAATCTCTGTTAAACCAGATCATTCAGTTCACTTACAAGTCAAAAAAAAATAACAGTGTTGACATTTTATGTATAACAGTACATATATATACATAAACATACACACATTACAGATGATTTCGTTAATGCGCAATATACATACCAACATATAATAAAAAATATTTGTACCTACACCTCAATTTGAAAGTATTTCTCTACATTTCCTTCTGCTCCTTCGCTCATATTGGTCGCAGCCTGATTTGGTGTTTTACTATTGAAAGCAAACCTCGGGAAAAACACTTTTTACGACTTAAAAAACGTTAAATATAATAGTTAACTTATTTTCGAGCAACATATTTCGCTTCTTACATTTTTGATGTTTTATTTAACGTGTATTGCTTACTGCAGATAACTCTTAAGGCAAACTTAATGATAACTACTTGAATACTTAAGAGAAATCGATTGCTTCAAACGTGCCCCTCATAAAGATTTGTACGTGTAATTAGTGAATCCAAGTTCCGAAACCATTTATTACAATATTAAGAAGCTAAAGTTCAACAGGTGTTCATGAAGATAAATGTATTGTCCGAGTGATTTACACCGAAACTTGGTATTTATTGGCTAAGCTGAAACGAGATCTATTGCTCTCGGATAAAGTTTAAAGTGCAGTGTTTAGTTATGCACCAAGGTTGGTTGCATCGGAAAACTTTAGACACGCTCATAAGTAATGGAGGGGGAATAATTTTAGGAAGTAATATTGGAACCAAGACATGTCATACAATTCATGTTTTTTAATCGTCTTAAGCATTAGAAACAACATCATTCAAAGGAATAACTATATTTATGTGGTCCAGATTACACAAATCGATATATAACCAACGAAGAGACATCATAAGTTAAATAGCTAATCGTGTAGCCTAGGATTGCTATAGCGCGAAAGGTCGTGGGTTTGCATCACTCTAAACCGCACACCGCACAAGTCTAAAACACTTGTTAGTAAATACAATCGATGATTAAACTGGCAAGGGGGAAAAAGGGCTTTCAGTTACCTGTACAAGCAATAGTTTTTCACATTTTCTCAAAAGAATTCTATCAATAAAGCATTATTAATACCGGTTCTCCATAGAAAAGTGTTTTCAATCCCGAACTAAGCTCGTAAGTACATTATCTATTGCAATCGATCGTCGTCAAATGATTGATGAATTTCTGCCCTAACAATAGCTGATGGATGAAACTACACGCGACGAGCTACAAACAATTTATATGTATTTCACATCTCATAAATCTTCAGAGTGCGAATAATTTGAACAATTTAGATTTCTAATTACATTGTTGATAAACTTTTACATAAAACCTATTACAATTGCTATCAATTTGTAGCACATGCAACGTAAAATAGTAGAAACTAACAGTAATTAGTTAGTGCCCGTTTGGGATAATTTACATAAATTTGTTCAACTACGACTCAACTTTTATAGTGTTTGTGGAATATTTCGCATTTTCAGCCACCAAAGTGAGAAGTTTTTAGTTTTTATAGCTATAACATACAGTCAACACATCATGTTATCATTTATCACCGAAGGAAAGCGCTTATCAACAGTGATCGTACGAACCTTAACTCCTTTAGAAAAGGATAAGCCATATAAATTGAGTATCTATTTTCCTACGTTTTTCGTATGAGGAAAACGTGTGACGCACCCTCGACGATCCATCATGACTTAAGGACATTCATTGTGAATGGAGACCACCAGATTAGACGATGAAGTTGTACTTGGTCTTTCAAAGATCATATGACAACGTTATAGAATCATTGGTAAAATCTTGTTAAAAGTGGAAAAGTTTTCCTGCGCCTTTGATGTTATAAGAACTTTTGCATATTGCGGTGTCCTTTTTAGTGCAAAACCGAAATGCATTCTAGACGAATGTATTCAATTTCCTAAGATGACATTGTATCGAATTGCAGCCAGCGTTCATCCAATACGAATAATATTAGACACGCTAAAGCCGGCACATCTAACGTTGCCCTCGAGCGCCGTAAACTAGTTTTATGCGCCGGCTTTACGAGCGATATACGTACAAAGATCCTAATCGACTAATACAATCGTTGTTCTATTTGAATTTAATTTTTATCAAATCTACGCAGAACGAGATTAAGCCATTATATTTGTCATTAACGTTTCTTTTCTTTTACTTTACGTTTATTTAGATAAGAGGTACTTTTAATATCATAAAACATGGTATTTTTAAATGTTGTAATAAAGTTGGTCTTTAGGACTGTAGGTGTTCCTTTAACAAATCATTAAACTAAATTATACAATAATACAATAGTAAGCTGTTAAAAGTATTGGTTAAACATATAATTGAAAAAAAAAGCAACTCGTTGGGCTTATTGGTACATTGGTAGTAATGGCTGATAACGGGATATACAGAACCTGCAGAGTATCTCTACTCGATGATGTTGGTGTTTCACCCATTGCTTGTCATTCAAATTTTAAAAACAACACCGACTCGTATGTTATTATTCTGCTTTTTTAAAGCGCTAATTCAAAAATTACATGAACACAAGTGAGAGCAAAATCAAAAACTTCAAGTTAAACCTGAATTTGTTCGTCCTAAAAGACCCCTCTACCTGTTAGGAGCTTCTAATCCCTCGCCCGCAGGTGTTAGGTCATGCGAACCTCCTACTTCACATGTGTTGCCTTGAAATTAAAACCTTTTCTATACGCGAAAGGAATTAACAAGGACCTCGCTTTTGTATTCACGTTAGACTTACGCACGGCTCGTTTCAAGGCTTCAAATTTCGGCTTCCTTTGTGAGTTAAGTTAAATATATTAGTTGTTGAGTAATCTTTACAGTCGAGGCTTTCACAATATTTTAGTCGAAAGCTGAACAAACTCGCACACTTGTAAGAGATTCTATGTTACTCTCAGAGTTACACTTATGTTAATCTCAGAAACCACGAATACATATAAGAATAAAGATACACCGGGTAACGTGTAGCGTTTTCTTACGATTTTTGTATGCTATAAGCAAATAATTAATACAGTTAACCTATCAAAAATCACGATTTAAGAAAGGGTTTTTGAAAGGTCTTAGAAAGTACCTATTGTACTTTTGAAATAAAGCGCGGAATCCTGCGAATATGGAATCAAGGGTTTCAACGCAAGTAGGTAATTGAAAGATAATAATTAATGAATCCTCTACCTGTCAAATGTATGCTTTTGTTCATTATTCACGTTAATTACGAAGCTTGTGTTCTGCGGCCGACATGTCTGTTATCCGATGTGGATTGTAAATATTTTCCTTTCTACACATGAATTCCGGAATACACTTCAGTGAAGTTTAAGGTAATAAAGCTATATTTTTATGACAAGTTTTGATAATATTTTTTTTTGTCATTTTATAGTTAATGGCGATTACGTTACGTATTTTTGAAATACGTTTGATTCAAGCTATCGTGCGTTTGTATTGTTACACTGTAGTTATTCAATCACAAGGAAACTGCGTGATTCTTGAATATTTCTCATGGCACATAGCCGAGAGCGAAAAATATACTTTGAATGCAATGTACGGATCGCTGCAAGTAAAAGCTCGTTAGCCGATTGTGAACGTATTTAGTTATCGAGTCATTAGCCCGAATTTCTCGCCAACAGATGTGATCGAGAGGTGATGAGCGCTGGCATTGGCGGTAATCGAATTTATTTCGATATTATTCCCCGACGACCGAAATATCCACGGCTGCTCCAAATTGATCTCGAATTGGCTATTAATGGCGATGCTGGCTCTTTAATCCTATTACTGTCTTAAGGTTTATTAGGCACGGCCCGAAACACACGGCCTTCCGAGATAAAGTTCGTTCCTAATTATTTTACATATATTACTCTAGATAAAAGTCGTATAATTTTGCCATGATTTTAAAGTTAAGCGGCTTGTTTTCTTCAGATGCCAAATATAAAATCCTGTTTCTGTGTATTCTGCATAACATAGTGAGTTTTTGAACGCCCGCCCAGACTGAAATCGGGCGAAAACTGCGCTGTGCATACTTGCCCTGAATAAGCAACGCTTTTTAAATTAAATTTTTAAGACAAGAATGTCTGTAGCGCGTTGTGCGCAGATTGAGTTTCAAAAAATTGAATGGGTTCATTTGGTTTATCATGACACTAAAACGTAAGGCAAGTTTATACTGAAGGCGATTTAGGACGCCTCGCGCTTACAGCAATGGAAAGCAATAATGGATATTTTCCAAGTATCCATTAAATATATAATGTTATGAAGAATATTTTCCAGTTTAAAAAGGTTAAATATAGATATATCACACGTTTGATTTGTTTTAATAAATATTGCACGATAGAGCCCATATTAAAAAAAAACTAAAACAAAAGCTTTTTCTTTTTCGCTAAAGAGAAATATGGCCGAAATCAGCCCTCGAAATGCGTCAGCTCGGAGTAGAATTCCGCAGGAAGATAAAAAGCGGAATGGCCCACACCTGAGGACATTAAAACTGTCTGCATTTACCGGGATTACGTTAAGGGGAATCTAATTATCGTCGTATTCTAAATGGGGCTATCAAAAAACCGTTAAGCCCGAGCTTGTTTATGCGTTACGTCGCCCGGAAGCTCTCACGTGAGCGTGCTTAAGAATTCGCTGCTTTATCGAAAGATAACAGAGAAAAAGAAATCTCTATGTGGGATTGTAAAAGCAGTCTTAAACTATTTTTGGTTTATATAATTTAATTGTTAATCAGTTTCTATTTATGATCATGAAAACACAAATAATAAAAAGGCACTCTATTTGTCGAGTTCGTGAAAATGTATTTAGTATCTTCTTCACGACTTTCTTGCATTTGTGTAACTGACCTGTTTGTGGGCGGACTCTCTCGGCGTACTTTCAACAATTAACTTAAGTTAAATAAAGAGGTATAATAGAATTTAAACTGCTCCTAACAGAAGACAGATATAAATGGCCCGGAGCAAAAACTTACTCAAAACTTTAGTCCGGCCATTTCTTGCCATTTTAACTGGGAGTTTTCGTAAAAAAACTTCCGCGAGTTTACAGCGAATTAATTGCTTTTGTCTGTTTTAGAATGCCTTATACTTCGCTACTGGTTCGCGTGTTCGTCCCTTCTCAGTAGCAGAACAATTCTTGACAATTATGGGAAATTGTACGTACTTATAAACAGTCAATACATTATTTCACAAAGCTTTGTTTGCCATCGAAAGTATTGATGTTTTTGAAGTAAGCTAAGTAAAATATATGCAAGTTTATTACGGGTCCCTTTTAAATTATCAAAAAATTCAATTTCGTATATATATATAACACGAAACAGGAATTCTTACGTGGCGTTTGTGCTAGCACTATCCACTCTCCAAGTGGGCCTCATCTGTCGACATATAAGGAAAAGCGGAAAAAGGACCCGCTTATAATTTATAGGCAATAAGCTGAATTCGACGAGTGCAATGTCAGCATTGAATCCATCAAACCCGATTGGTGAGTATTAGCATAATGTCATTTATCATTGGGCGAGCCTAGGCCCATTTGCATAATGGCTGTTATAGTTCAGCTATTGATTTTTCTCTTGAATTTAATAAAAAACAAATGGACACGCGAAATATAGATTTATTAGCTCCGCAAAATATTACATAAGTAAGAGGAGATTTACATCGAAAATATCTTTAATCAACTTCTCCTTGCAAATTTGTCCATCTACTTGTTTGTTTAATTTTAAAAGGTATAAACCCAAAAAAAAACATTTCTACCAAAATAAAAACTTTTCGTTTAAATAAACACACATAGTTATACAACCAATCAAACTGATTTATCCCATACTGTACAAAACCGTCAATGTAACATAAATATGATGTTCAAACAATGTATTCTGCTCATAGATCCTCTATGAAAATAAGCCGAAAATTCCTCGTTCAATATAAAAAGTGGCAATTTGGTAGCCGCCAACCATTAAGGTAATTAATAGGCAATTAAAAGATCAAAAACTTATTGGACTTCGTAACGTTCAATATTCCTATCAATCATTATGAAGCAGCCTTTACTTTTATTTTGTTTTGTCTTTCTAATATTTTTTTACGAAATGTTAGCACTAAATACCAACTTCTAATAACCCGTTTTGGTTCTTCTCCTTGTCTTTTTGCGAATAATCTTTTTGTATGATTCATATTCATCATACTTTCCTCATGCATATATTTCCACTCGTTTATACGTAAAACATTTTCCCTTAAACCTCTTCTTTGACAATTCCAACTATTGGGACTTGAATTTATTATTATAAAAAAGGCAAAACAGGTAGGCAAATGCACGTTGGATATAACAATTTGTTTAATTTGTATAATCTTAGATTCGTCATTTAATAGTCAGATGTTTATGACCTATATCATTACCGCAATTTAGATCTCTATTCCGATGTACGTCATCAATCTGCGAGCACCTGTCGAATCCTCGCTCTCGAAGCATCAATCATCAGCCCACAGTATATTCTTCGTTTTATGACAAGCGTCCATCTCCGATTTTATGAAGTCAATTTAATGTGATTGATACTTGCCCTATTCGGCAGTCCTTTTGGGGAGCTTTTGATTCCTTTAAATATCGTTATTACGTCATTCTTCATTTTTCACGTCATTTCTTACAATGCTGATTTTTATTGCGATAAAATATGATAATTTAGAGTTTTTCACAACGATATACTGCTTTGTAACGAAATATGTTTTTTCTTCAACAATTATGGTGTTGAATAAATTTAAAACTACACACGCAACGGTAACTGAAGTGATGTGATTATCAATTCAGTTACCGTTTAATATTTTATTTCTTTTTTAGAGGGCTATTCTTATAGTTGGTACAACGATTCATCTCGTCTGTTGCAGGTCGCGTGATGCCGCACAGAGAAACTTAACAGTCATGACAGCGCGAATGTACTTGCATTACAAAGCAAGCATAACATTATGTGAACAGAAGCAATGATTCTAACAACTGCACCGACCAAGACCGTCTCTCGGCTGCGCTCGAAGGACCAATTTATCGGCGAAGGGTCAACGTTCGTCTACAAACATGTCAAGAATAAAACTAAAGACGCCGGCGATTTTATGATGCTGGTTGACGATTTCAGCGACTACTTCTACGGGAATGCGAGTCATGACGTTTTTAGTGGACACAATCAGACGCTAGAGGTTTTAAACGATGTCTATACGAATTGCACGTTCAACGGGACTTTTAACGTGTCGTGTTTCGGTAGGGTGGAAACAGTTCCGCAGTACAACTATTGGGCGTTGTTGTTGTTGATATTCCCGTTCTTTACGCTGTTCGGAAATGTTTTGGTTATCATGAGTGTCGTGAGAGAGAGGACATTGCAAACGGTGACGAATTACTTTATTGTGAGCTTGGCGGTGGCCGATCTGTTGGTGGCGGTCGTAGTTATGCCGTTTGGAGTTTATTATTTGGTAAGTTTAATCAGTTTTATCACAGTTAGTAGTTAGTTATACACTAAAAGTAACATGGAATTCAATAACTCCAGCTAGCCTTATTTCATTTTTAAAATGTATCAAAACTAGATAATATATTAGGTATGCCCAGAAACGTTTTAAATTTCACCTAAAAGGAAGTGTTTCCGATCGAAATGTGATTCGAGTGATTTTTCCTTTCATCAATGTAAGCACACTGAAGGCGCACAAGAGGGCTAGCATCAAGGACCACTTCATCTCTATTGGCCTTTTACGTAAAATATCGGGTTATTTATGAAATTATAATATAAATTAAATTATCATAACTAAATGTTGAATTAAAAAGCTTTTTGTTTAATAAAACGTCAATAGCGAAATTATGATATGTATTTTGACATTTCAGTTTTTGAAGTATTTCTTTGCAGTTTTACATTTAAACAACTTGATTATTGAAAGAGGTCTGGAATGGGATCAGCCACAAACCGTAATAAATGATAGCGAATTACTCTCCCTTTACTAATGTCCTATCTCGAATCTTCATTACTTAAAGATGAGCAGAAATCAAATGAAATAAATCTTGATCAGATTTTGTTTCCCGATTCATTCGTTTGAAAACGCGTTTGAGAATATTAAAAGGAGAGGCGGGGATCTCGTGGCGTCGACTGGAACGTTCCTTGCGGACTACATAGAGCCGGAAATATGAAATATTACGCCTACGTGACACAATAGCATTCACTTTGCAGCGCCATCTGTCATGATCTGTTGACCTTACGCGTGAATTGTCGCTTTTGATCCTTTTGTCCTCGGAACAAGTATATCGTAAAGTTCAAATAGTCTGCGTATTTATAAAACATTACTTTGTAATATTTGGCATTTGTACGAATAATATTTAAGAGGGATCGGTTCGTACAAAACGTAGTAACAACACAAAATGTTTAAATTTACATGAAAAATCTCCGTACAAAGTGTGACTTAATAGTAAAAATATTTTTTAGTAACTTGTTTTGAACAAGTAATCTTTTGTCATAACTTTGACGACTATAGAGTCCCGTATACAATGTACGTACATACAGTTGTAAATTACATAACTTGGTAGATTGAAAAAATAGGTACATCTAGTGGAACAATTTGATGAATGTTATTCTTCTCACATTTAAAGCATTTTTTCTTACTTATGTAGGTACCACGAGCGGTAGCATTTAAATATTTATAAAACATTAGCATTTAAATAAGCGTTAATATTACTTAGCTTTAAGTTCAGCGAAATGTAAAAGCTAAAACGAGTGTTCGTTCGCAAGAAATTCCCCTTTAAAATTTGCAAGTCATTAGCGCGATTTCATTGACGAAGGCGGTATAATTTTGATGGATTGTGATTAAGTGGCTTGCGTACAAGAAAGTCAAATTAAAATCGACCAATACGTAACTAACCTACTTGCTATTAGGCGACAAATGGCCTTTATCGTATATTATAACCGAAGTTATTGGATTCGAATGTTCTATTAAGTTTCTAAAGTACGTTTGAACTGAGTGTTTTTTTATTGAGCTAATTCTAAAGTACGAAAACAACTTTTATGTTGGTTTTGCTTAAAGTAATAATACAGGTTTACTGGTGGATTTTGCTACAAAAAGAAGAAATAATAAAAAATTAAGACCTCATTTATCCGAACAAAAGCATCGTAGCGAATATGACTGACCATCTGCGGTTAAAAATAGCCGTGCAATTACCCAAACCCGCATTTCAGTAATATTTCACGAAAAGGATTGGCCTCGACAAATGAATGTACGGAACCGCGCAGCGATGCCTATTTACTTGATTTTGCTCGAAAAAATTTTGCAATTCAAAATATTGACGTAACACACGTCCATGTGGGCTTTTGGACATATTTAAATTGGATTTGAATATTCAGCTTTCTCTCTATTTGGACAAGTTTATTTAATATTCCGCTTGTCATCAAGACTATAAAATTTGACCTATCTGTTAGGCCAAGTTTGATTGATAGACGAAATATTACGTGGACCGAGCGGCGGAGAAGCAGTAAATTATTTTTTGACACGGAATTGAAGTACCTCTTGTAATTCATCTTCAAAACGTATTTATCTTTCCACTGCTCTTGTTTAAATCCTAAAATATACAGTTTCAGAAATATCTATGTATTACCTTATCTTAATTATTTTTTAATTTGTGAAGCGTTACGTGAACGAGATAAAACTTGTCAACTTCGTTTAATAAGATTGTTCTTGACGCAAAATTTGAAAAAAAAAGCCGATTTGACAAATACATTTTTATTAGAAATATTTTACGTTAGCGGGAAATTGATGTGTCTATTAAAAGTTTATGACGTTTCCTTATATCGGCCTCTCTGGCGATAAAACCCGCCATGCGTGGTTACCAGTACAAAAAAATTGTATTCAGTCAACAATTTTTATTGCTAATGTCTTATTTCGCTGTGAAGCGGCTTTTTATGGTTCAGAGGAAATTTTCAGTTTAGGGATATTTTTATGTACTGTCTATTATTAAAGATAATTGAGTTTATTACAAACCGAGATTCAACAAACAATCGTTAAATGTGCACTACCATTACATTGTATTAAAAATGCCAGTCTCCTGCGCAGGTATACATAAGCGAATAAGCACATTTCGAAAGCCAAAATACTGAACACTAATCGAATTCAACTGAAAAAAATATTCGCTCGTTAGGTTAACGAAATAATGTTTAAAAATATATTAAAATTCCTCTTCAAGACGAATTCAATAGAGTATTGAAATAAGCGGGCTGCGTTATATCTGTGTGTAATCTGGCTTGCATTTTATTTCAAACTCAAACAGAGCAAAAGAACTATTTGGCACGAGAAGAACAGTATCATTTATAAGCGGTTTGAGGACTCTGCTTTTTTATGACGTAGGGGGTCAGACAAGTCTGGGTTTCACACGACAGAAGACTACATATATCACTACAGATACACTTCTCGCCTTGTTCCTCAGAGGACGGTAATTCGTTACACGAAGCAAACTAACAAACATAAACATAAGTGAAACGCTGTCTGGAGTTTACGCGAGTACTGCTTTGCAGCAGCCGTGATCACGGGACCCCCGTCAAGGTGTCTCCCCGTAAAAAATATTTATGTATAATTTATATATACTAACACCTTAGATATACAATAAATAAGAAGTGTTAAACGATGAAAACATTCTTTAGTTGTATGCATTGTGTACCGTGGCGATAGCCTAAATAAAGAAATATACTTTTCTCAGCTGTTAGGAATTCTAAAGAGGTAGAGTTTAAAACGGAACTTTACATAGAAGAACAACAAACAGTCCTTTCGATAGAAAACATTTTATCAAGAACTAACAATTGGCTCTTACTTACGCCCAAGTCTTAAGAAAACTCCTCGCGATGGCTTTTATGAAGACAATCGGAGAGAAAAGTCGAACGTAAAATGGAATACTTCAAAGTATCATGTAAAAAAACACGAAGAACAATCGAGAAGAACACGCAAAAGAAAAAAGCTTAAAATTATTAAAATGTTACATAGTTACACTATACATATACATACATACCGACTGTATGTTTATTTTTTGTACAAGGTGCTGCTTCTGTTATCAAATATTTATTTCGGAGTGTCTGAATCTGAGATCGTTGACCTAACTTAAAACCAACACACTACGTAGATAAAACAAAACAAACCATGAGCACAACACAATACAATACAGTAATAAGCTTAAATTTTTCCTTTTTCCTCTATAATGATCATGAAACATTGGTAGAGCGGTCCCAAAGCTAAGTGAGGTAATTGAAACGAATAATGTTCGACATAATTTATTAGACATTTATCGCTTGAGTGATTTAACAAAATGACGTTTCTATTTTCGCAAAACGTTTTTACACTCGCTCAAATAAAAACACGTTCTAAATGGCGTTTTCCTTCCTTTAATTCCCAAATAGAAGATTTCAGCAGACGGAGGTGTCATAAAGCCAAGAGGTCTATATATAAAATAATGAGCTCAATAAATGGCTCGTATCTCGTATTTCCTGAAATTTCTTTCATTATGTCCCCGTCGTAAATATAAGGAAAACAGAATAAAACGGAATTTCAAAGGAACTGTGTTCTTTATACAGAGTGTTCGTGTTATGTACATTGGACCTCTCGCTTCTACACTATCGAGACAATAGTGGGATACCGCGTTGCAAGCTGAAGCGAAAAGTGATATTGAATTAAGTCACATATTTAAAAAACCACAGTGCATCGTGCGGTTTGAGCTCCGGTGTCCACGGTTGATACATGCATCTTTCGCGCAACGTGACTTCAAACTCAATTTATATAATACTTTGAAAACATTAATATTTTTCACATGTTATTGCACATGAAGGCACTATATAATTTAAAAATCGAAAATAAATTGAAAAAAATTTTCGACTCGGGCAGGACTTGAACCGGCATCGTCAGCTTTCCGTGCTGTTGCTCTACCAATTGAGCTACCGAGTCCTACACCTCATCGTCGAATTTTTTTTTCAACTTATTGATACATGCACCTCTCGCGCAATGTAATTTCTACCTTAACACTTGCGTATTAAGGCTCAATGTCTTATGCTTTGCAGCTTAAGAAATCATTGAAGATGAAATTACAAAGTTATAACGTTTGAAAACATTAATATTTTTCACATGTTATTGCACATGAAGGCACTATATAATTTAAAAAATCGAAAATAAATTGAAAAAAAATTTTTCGACTTCGGGCAGGACTTGAACCGGCATCGTCAGCTTTCCGTGCTGTTGCTCTACCAATTGAGCTACCGAGTCTACACCTCATCGTCGAATTTTTTCAACTTATTGATACATGCACCTCTCGCGCAATGTAATTTCTACCTTAACACTTGCGTATTAAGGCTCAATGTCTTATGCTTTGCAGCTTAAGAAATCATTGAAGATGAAATTACAAAGTTATAACGTTTGAAAACATTAATATTTTTCACATGTTATTGCACATGAAGGCACTATATAATTTAAAAAATCGAAAATAAATTGAAAAAATTTTTTTTAAATTGAAAAAAGTTATAATTTGTAATTTCATCTTCAATGATTTCTTAAGCTGCAAAGCATAAGACATTGAGCCTTAATACGCAAGTGTTAAGGTAGAAATTACATTGCGCGAGAGGTGCATGTATCAATAAGTTGAAAAAATTCGACGATGAGGTGTAGGACTCGGTAGCTCAATTGGTAGAGCAACAGCACGGAAAGCTGACGATGCCGGTTCAAGTCCTGCCCGAGTCGAAAATTTTTTCAATTTATTTTCGATTTTTAAATTATATAGTGCCTTCATGTGCAATAACATTTGAAAAATATTAATGTTTTCAAACGTTATAACTTTGTAATTTCATCTTCAATGATTTCTTAAGCTGCAAAGCATAAGACATTGAGCCTTAATACGCAAGTGTTAAGGTAGAAATTACATTGCGGAGAGGTGATGTATCAATAAGTTGAAAAAATTCGACGATGAGGTGTAGGACTCGGTAGCTCAATTGGTAGAGCAACAGCAGGAAAGCTGACGATGCCGGTTCAAGTCCTGCCCGAGTCGAAAATTTTTTCAATTTATTTTCGATTTTTAAATTAATAGTGCCTTCATGTGCAATAACATGTGAAAAATATTAATTTTTCAAACGTTATAACTTTGTAATTTCATCTTCAATGATTTCTTAAGCTGCAAAGCATAAGACATTGAGCCTTAATACGCAAGTGTTAAGGTAGAAATTACATTGCGCGAGAGGTGCATGTATCAATAAGTTGAAAAAATTCGACGATGAGGTGTAGGACTCGGTAGCTCAATTGGTAGAGCAACAGCACGGAAAGTGACGGCCGGTTCAAGTCCTGCCCGAGTCGAAAATTTTTTCAATTTATTTTCGATTTTTAAATTATAAGTCCTTCATGTGCAATAACAGTGAAAAATATTAATGTTTTCAAAGTTATAACTTTGTAATTTCATTTCAAGATTTTTAAGCTGCAAAGCATAAGACATTGAGCCTTAATACGCAAGTGTTAAGGTAGAAATTACATTGCGCGAGAGGTGCATGTATCAATAAGTTGAAAAAAAAAATTCGACGATGAGGTGTAGGACTCGGTACTCAATTGAGAGCAAAGCACGGAAAGCTGACGATGCCGGTTCAAGTCCTGCCCGAGTCGAAAATTTTTTCAATTTATTTTCGATTTTTAAATTATATAGTGCCTTCATGTGCAATAACATGTGAAAAATATTATTCAAAGTATAACTTTGTAATTTCATCTTCAATGTTTCTTAAGTGCAAAGCATAAGACATTGAGCCTTAATACGCAAGTGTTAAGGTAGAAATTACATTGCGCGAGAGGTGCATGTATCAATAAGTTGAAAAAAAATTCGACGATGAGGTGTAGGACTCGGTAGCTCAATTGGTAGAGCAAAAGCACGGAAAGCTGACGATGCCGGTTCAAGTCCTGCCCGAGTCGAAAATTTTTTCAATTTATTTTCGATTTTTAAATTATATAATACTATCATGTGCAAAATATTAAAGGTTCAAATGTATGTAACTAAGTTTTAAGTATTAGTTTTGTTATCTACTAATTCTACCAAAACTATACTGATGCATAAATTGTTATTACCTATAACATTTGTAACATGAATGTTAATTATTCGATAGAAAAATATTTGGTTTAAAAAGATCACTCTGCCTGTGCAAATATGATAAGGATTTTTATTGGTTTTATTACTCACACTTAACTTGTACCACACCAAATTATCTATAGAAACAGTATAGAAGAATATTTTTCAAGAAAACGTGAAACGCTCTCCGGACTGAGTAGGTACAAAAATAAAGTGGATTTTTTCCAATAAACAACCGATGGTCAAAATATATAAGATGCGCTCCATTACGTTTAAATTAGTCGTGATTCGCGGAAAATAACAGAAAGTATTTGTGACAGGCAGATCTCGATCTCACGACTGGTGGCTGAAGGTAAAAATATTCTACCTAGAGCTATCGTGCTATACCTTCCGGAATTTTTAATCTTCACTCCAGTACTACACATTGAAATAATCAGTGATAGCGATCTTTATTTAAAATGTCTTAATCACATATTTAAAATTATATCAATTAACATTTCACAATTATACATATTCAAATAAATGTATAACAATGAGGGATGAGAGTTCCATGAAAACGCTTCGGTCTGTGGTCACGTTCGAGCCAATTTTCATATATTCCTCAAGACGAGAGTTGTGTAATGAAATATATTAATGTACTAGACTTATGCCGTAAGGAGAATTTTAAATGTCCGTAGAAAAATCCACCTGCTTTCTTGAGCAAATGAATAATCAATGTGTGCTGTGTCTCTGCTAATTTTATTTTACATTTCAATGTTAAAATATCGCTTTCTTTGACTCATATACAACAAGCATCCAGTTTTTTAAATCGAATAATAAATTAGCGAGTTATTTGGATATTTATCAACTCCACCTAAAGCTATTGCTAATGTACAGACGATCGGTATGCATAATGACATAAATTTAAATATTATATCTTCTATTGAATTCTGTGTTTCCCATTTATACTTAGAAGACGTGAAACGACTTAACAAATAGCCTTCTCTTCGCGATAAGAAAAACGCTGTCTAAAGAGAAAGGAAATGCATTAAACTTATTAAAGCATTCACAGGCAGCCTCCTATCGAGAAGAAATTCGTTCCGCCGAGTTCCAGGAAATGGATGTGCCGCTGAAAATTATTTTCTTATCTTCAAAGGTTTTGCGATGTGTTGATTTTTTTTGTGTGGTAGGAAAAGGGGGTAAATTGAATAATGTCTTTTCACTTCTGGCCACAGATCCATTGTTTATCTCAGGATAATTATTTTTAATTGATAATTGGTAGTCTAATAACAGCAGATCGTAGGCTTATAATAACATCATTACATATTGTTTTCAGGCTTGAAAAAACTATTCTGTTTTTTCTTGCTTAACAGAACAAAAGGAGAGCTGGCCTTACTTGTATCAAATAAATCCTACAAACTATATACAGTATTTAAATCCTACAAGAAAATATTTAAGTTTATGAAATCGTATATTCAAGTCCTAATTTAACAAAATTTGCCAAGTGCGAGTTGGACTCGCACACCTAGGCGTACTGTACCAAATCGTTGTGAAAAGTCAAAATTGACGTTTTTGTTTGTATAGAAGCCCGATTAATTATTCATTTGTTCGTTTAGTTTTTATTAATATAGCGATGTATTTCAACATCATTTGTGAACGTTTACACTCTCTAACTATCGCATTTTTTGCGATAAATGCTGGTAGACAGACAGGCATAAAAATCTTAATAATATTAGTAATATTATGCTGCCTGTGTTATGTTCTTTTTTACTCGTTTACGAAGGATAATTTCCATAAGAGTCCAAAATTAATTTAAATAGGATTTCGATTTCCAGTTAAATCTTATTCTATGTAACTGTTGAACTATCGAAGGAGGGCCTCAACTTACTAGACTTCGACTCACTGATATACAGCGTAAATGTTTATTTGGTACTCGTTTACCTATATATAAGTAATTTTTTATATTGTATAACTTATATTTCAAAGTTTATATTCGAGCTTGTACAAAATTAATGTGTTTTAGTCCTGTTATTCGTTGGATAGAATTATTTGCGTCAGAATAAAGAATTCTTAAAGTGTGTTTAAACTTGAAAATTAATTAATTTTCCATTCTTATTTACGCTATTAATTAAATGAAGTATCCAAGTAACAAAAAGTATCAATAACCGAGGCACGAGAAACTTGTAAGTAATTACGAGGATAGTTCTTAAAGTAGGTCAAACTTAGGACGCTTTGGACGCGAGATTGTTATCTTTCACTTTCACTGAATTACTTTTTATGCGCCTTCGTTGCTGTTTTAGGAATATGAAACGTCACGTGCTGGTCAACAGTAAAACTTTATAGAAGAAACTACGAAAGTCGTACACCATTACCATTTGTTCTACCACCTTAAGCAGATATACAAAAAGCCTTTTAATTTTACAAACCTCATTAAATTGTAATTTTATTTCTCTTTTGGACTCTATAACTGTTATTATGAATACTTGTGTCATTGAAATAATAATGTAGATTTTTTAATTGTTTATGTATCTCTATTATTATTATAGCTGTAATAAAGGAAAAATTTTAGCAAACTCGAGAGATTAGCGGCTTCCATCTTAGTTTATCACTTCGAGAATAGCCCATCTCCCCTGTCATACGCAGTCTCAAGACAGCTCTTCGAGCTGAGTGCGTGCAAATACGGGTCCGTACAGTTTGACCCACTTACTGCACCCCGATTAGCGAAGATTGTAAACAGTACCGTTGTTATGTTCCCGCTTCCCCCATCATCCCCTCATTGAATTGTTTACGGGACACGACTGGAATACAATAAGGAGGTAAGCTGTACGGCGTGGACTCTCTCTTCATTAATATTCAGTGAACGTATTACGAATGGTGGATAGTTTGTTTATACGATATTTTTTAGGCGTTATTGAAACTATTACACACTTAATTTTCTTCGGTAATGATGGTATTTTTTAGTATTATTTGAATATCTGCTACAAAAAGGAATATTTTGTGATTAGGTACTTAGCTAACAAGCCAAGAAGACATAAATATTATCTTTAAAAGAAAATTGTACTGTATTTGTACAAATAATCGAAGACACATTATTTAAACAGCAGTGAGTGGATAGCCTTTCTTATTGCCTGAACCATATTTTAGGTCAATCATGGTGAAACCACAGCAATGTTATAAGTCCCTTAAATAAAAAGACTGATGAACGCATAGTGTAAGCCTCGTATTCATTAGGAGTCTCTTTTGCCGTCTTAATGGGTGATCGTTATTTTAGATTGCGAACATCATAGTGATGTGCCCTTCACTTAATTAAGCATCGATATTATAGCTCTCTCATTTATGCCTGGTTTCTGAAGTCCATTTACTTGAAGTTTATCAACGCAATAACGCTCTTGATTCTGTATGGAACCAAAATGCGATTCGCCACAAAATTTGGTCTAATTTTAGCCGTTTATTGAGCCTAATAATAAAAAATTACAATTCAATGTATTTGATTTGTGTAATTAGAGCCATCTAGCGGCAATTATTTGGAAGTTCCAACATAAAATAATCATTTAACCGACCGTCTTCAGAAGCCCGGTAACATTTAAAGTAACTATAAACGCAAGATAGGAATATCAGTTCTATAGCCTTAATCCGTTTAAGCGCGAAAAGATGCGTGTTACTCGTCCTTTCTTCGGGGCCTTACAACGCTCCATACAATTAAAGTGAAAATTTTAATATACATTAAAAAGTAAGTGCCCCAATATTATATATGTATAATATATTACTTGCTATAACGATAAATATTATGTGTGCAAATCTGTTTTTCCTAACATTGGTTTCCTTTTTTATAGTGAAGGATATTTGACTAAGTATCGAATGATATCAGCACATCACTATTGCAAGTGTCAGTGTGTACACGTTATCGTACGTTAATCACAGGCGAACCGCGATCGTTTAATGAGTTGCTAGTTACTTAGATCTATCATTATTATCGTGTAAGAAAATACAGGCATTTATTACGTTCAGTAAAAAATTACGTTCTGCTCTACTAACCCGGGCATGGGGCGAGCTCAATTCTTTTGATATTCACACTTATTTTATTTATAAAGTATGAATACAATCGTTTATAAACCACTGCGCTACACAGAGGGACATACGGTACGCACATAAATATGGAAATAAAAGATTTAGGCTCAATTTCGTTAAGATATCGCTAAAAACAGTCTTTGATTCGCAGTATTTTATTATTACTTAGTAGTTGAATATTGTCATCCAGTTAAGGTTTTGAGCAATTTCTTATATGTATTTGCATTTGAATCATTTTTGACTTCACCCAGCACGTAAAGGAGGACTTAACAATAATTAAAAGTAATAACCGACCAATAAATAAAGGATAGATGCTGTAGTTGATACTACCTAAGATGCAACCGAAGGGCGCACTGACATAACATAATCCCTAATTAAGCAACGGATTAACATCAATAATGGCGGGCACACAAAGTTCCACATAAGTGCTCCCATAATTTGCAACATGTTGCGGGCAAATTGATTCCACCCGAGAACTTGGACATTTTGCAAACCGCCCACTTCCAAACTAACTCTGACTTATTTCAAACACACTTTGAATTGTTTGGGAATACTTATTCAACTAGACATTATTTACATCCTAGACATTTTGAAACAAATAATTTAAAAATGTTGTATCATACAAAAATAGAAAACTACAAAAACGTCGATAACAAAGCATAATTATAACTAACTAAAATCTTCTCCTCCAAGTAAATTCATACCTCTGTTCCAGTGGCCGGCTTCTGAATTATGTACTATTATTGTGACGTGTCGTTATGTAAGTGGTTAGGCACAAAAAGAGCATATCATTTTATTGAAAAGCAAGAAGAGACGGGTAAATAAACTGGCTTCACAACTTTAAAAAAAAGTTAACATTTTTCACACGAGTTGTACCAAAAGGCGTCTGACAGCGTGCGGTGACTTAAAACTCTAACTAGGCAAGAAAAACATAACTACTCCTGAAAACTTTATTAGTTTATTTCGTAGGGTGAAAACGAACAAAATTTATAGCGGGCTCGTCCGGGATTTGAACCCGGGACCTCTCGCACCCTAAGCGAAAATCATACCCCTAGACCAACGAGCCGCTCATATGTATATTCGAAACTGTTTATCAAGTTGTCTTGTGTGAGACTATCACTTTTTTAAGCCCAGACTACATGAATTTTCACCCAAGTATTTTCATAGCTGTTTTATATGACTATGATAATAATCTTTTTAATTATGGTTTTATGTAATGATCGTTAATCAATTTTTATGTTTCTTGCCTTCACATTTTACGCTATTGTTACAGATTGGGAGAGGTTTTTAATTATCCATTGCAGAAAATATGCATACTATTGAGTTCAGAGTTAATTACAGATTGTTTTTTTAATATCAACAGATTTGCAGTATTAACAGTTTTATGTACGAGAATACTATATAATCCTTTTTTAGAGGTCTTAGTATGGAACTCCCATTCGTATTAAAGTATCAATTATGTAAAATAATAATTCACTCTGTATCGACTTGGCCTTATCTGTATTCTAATACTTTTATTGTGGATAACATAACGACACCAATGCAATGAAATAAGAGATTACTCAGACATATATAATTTAAGAGTCCATTACAATAGGTTCTGACCCTATTCGATCACGGTTTTTCGTTGACAGAGATCGATCTAAATAAAATTCGAAACGTCAAAACGGCACCTCACAGTCATTTATAAATCGTTAATATGCCTACTTCACTCGTGGTTAGAAGCTATAAATAATACATAACGAGATGCCGAAATTCGGGCCTATCTTGGCGAAGGTAAAAGGCATAAAACGTCAGGTACAGAGGTGTAATCAAATGGAGAACGATTTATAGTTAAGAGCTTCCTTTACGAGTGCCTGACCCTTACACCTTATTATATTTGCTTTTGTGCGCGATTATGCTTACCTATAGAGCAGTCTCGTATTTTCGTTGAGATCAAAGTCACAATAAGTTTTGTTCTATTTAGTTATCTTGAAAATAACTGGTATGTACTTATTATGTGTAGTGTCAAAACATGTAGCCTAAAATGACTAACAACGATTCTTTCAACCTATTTTTTTTAATTACTTGTGTGTGTACTTTAAATCCATTGTTTTCATTTCATTTAGTAATGTGTCAGTTAAAAACCTTAGTCAAAATATATTTCTATACACCTATGTACACGTATATCAGTAATTTAAGCCTTAGTATGTTTTCTTTGGAAGAAATACCTTTTAACACTTAACTAACCTATTAGAATTATACTGCGTAATAATAATAATAATAATAATAAATATCTTTATTTAGCATTCATTTTGTACAATTATTAGACGTAATAAAAATAAATGTAATTACAATAAAGAATAACAATAATAAAAGTAAAACAATAATACTACGACAAGATTAAATTAAATTATATATAATAATAACGCTGTTTACGTTTTTTATTTTTAAAATCTGGTTTATTCGAAACCCGTTATGAACCCGAGCGATACGATCGATCTTAATAACTGATAAGCCACGTCGTAAAAGTAAACACCGCCATTGCTATATTTTATACTATCTGGTTGTGGATAAAGATTTATGCATCATTCCGACATTTCTGTTTTAAGAAAATCAAGTTATAGTACTCCTTGGACGGACTTGTAGTCCTCATTGGACTTCCTTTTGACTATCCATTCCTAAATATCAAACGAATCGAGAAAATTGGGTAATTAATATGAATTCGAATTTGTTTTTTTTTTTCAATCAATTTTAACTTCCTTCTTTTCTCAAATAAGTATCCGTCCTTCGCCACAGAATTCTCTTTAAGGAATCATTTAATACGCTATGTTTCATATATAAAATATTTAGTATGCGGTCGTCATCACTAAACCGTCTCAAATAAGTAACATCGCAAGTTTGTCGAAACAGTTTATCTTAACGAAATCCGGAGAATAATCGAAACGATATCAATAATTATTGAACTACACACGTGCTCAAGTAATAATATGGCATTACATACTTTTATTGGCTCACGTGTTCAAGTGAAAGGTAGTCGTGACGTATTCAATAAAAGTTGTTGCGATAAGTCGATTTCAGACTATCAACAAGCGGCTCGTTGGTCTAGGGGTATGATTCTCGCTTTGGGTGCGAGAGGTCCCGGGTTCAAATCCCGGACGAGCCCATCTCTTTTTTTAGTAAAGTTACTGTACAATATACATAGTGATATTTTGAGGAATACTTGTGGCGAAATAAAGACTAGGTAGTTGGCATTACTCTTTTTTACTTCTCTCTGGCGACGGATCTTAAATTGTGTACTTAAATAAGTAATAAAACGGTCTAAAATGCGCAATGTATTACTTAAACTTATTCACAAATTAACTACGGCCTAACGTTTCGGATACTTTGCAGCAGCTATGGTCACGGGGAGGCCGGAAACGATCGGAGAAACGTTTCGTTAAAAGTGTTTTATTTAAATGTGTACTACTTGAGTCAACTACAGACAGTGTTTGTTTACTTATTGGTTTTTTAGGTGTCACGTTTAGTAAAAAGAATATGGATTGGAGGCCGTGGTCGTCATAACATAATGTTTATTGTAATTTAGATCAGTGCTTCACGAAAATAGACTGTTTTGCTCATCAATTTTCACCTTTAATACACAATATGCCAGTTTACTGAGTAAACAGCGCTCACGCCGGAAACCAGTTTGCAATTGAGGCACATTTTTGGCCTAAACGTGTTTACCGCAAACCTTACAATTGCCCACAATTCGCTTACATCGGCTTATTTTCCTTTTTATCGACTTACAAAGAAGTATTTAAACACTAAATTGTAATTTTGAAATAGAAAGCCGATTGTTTACAAGACAGTTTTATCGCCATTTTAAGGTGGAAAAATCACAGTAAAACTCGACCAGTTGCTACACAGATACAACAGCAGGATGTCATTTGCAAACTGTGTAATTTGACAAGACCGCAATACATTCCGCGGTCGACGGGATCACGACCGCACCTCGCCTATAGGTTCGTGTCTCCCATAACGGTCTGATTACATGTCGCTTAGCGCATACGATACATAATAATGAATTGAATATTAAATACATACTGCCTTCTAATCAAGCTCTTTTTACTTTTTACGCGAATTAGTTTGAAAAGTTGTAGAATTATTAACAGAAGGTCACGCGAAATTGAATACAGAAGAATAATATGTAAGACTCCGATATTATTAAAATTTATCAAATGGAAGTTACTATCGCGTGCACCATAAATAACTAAATTTATTACGCTGATAAGCTAAATTCTAGTGAATTCGATATGCTTGCAACAATTGAATGAAAAAATAAATATTATTTACACTTAAAATTACAAATAACTATACATTAGTATGTTAACAAATATTTGGGCTATGTGTAAAAGTGAAAGGTAGTTGACGCGCGTAAGCATACGATTACGTTTTTATACTTCAACTGAGTACTAAGCGGCTCGTTGGTCTAGGGGTATGATTTTCGCTTAGGGTGCGAGAGGTCCCGGGTTCAAATCCCGGACGAGCCCGCGGTTTCCTTTTTGTTTTAAAACATTTTTTTACGAAGCATTTAATCAATTGTAATATAAAATATTTTTAAATAAACATGAAACCCGTGCAACCCAATGTATTGAACGCGAGTAGAACACATTGAATAAAACACTTTTGTCGTACTGGGGGGGGTGACCCAGTATGACAAAAGTGTTTTATTCAATGTCACCTGCTGTAAAGCTTCTGGAAAATATCGAGTAAAGCAACTAAGCAACGAAAACTTGCTAATACACATTTATATTAAACAACATAGGTTATGTTTAACCGTCTAAAACCTTAGAACAATAAATTAGACTATTGGCTAAAACCCAAAATAATGGGCATAAATTATTATTATTGCTCCTAATTTCGCGTTTCCTACTCAGACATTATAGATATATAGCAATTTGAGGTTTTGCAAAATAGTTAGTGATTTTTAAGTGACGATGTTAAGGTTGAAAAAAATGTATTTTGAAAATTCCAGGTATATAAAATTGTTATGTATTCGTACTATTATTCGTATTACACGTTAAGCACGTTTTATTGAAAACTAAAACAAACTTCGTAGTGACGGTGTTATTTTTAAATTTTGATTGTTGCAGCTTAATCTGTTAGGTTCTTTTGCTTTGCGATGCATTTCCGTTTATGTCCGCGATTCCATTGTCACCTTAAAATGTAGCGTGTGTATTATTTTAATCGCACAGGCTTACACAATCGAAACTGTTTGAGAAAACGACTGGGAGAAAGAAAAAAGCTTTATTCTCACAAAGCGACAAAGATTTTTCCTCTAAATGGGTAAAAATACACGCGGCACCGAAAAGATTGCTCGTATACAATACAGGGATGTATTCAAAACGTTTTGCTGGAGCCCTGCCAGAGAAGCGGTGCCAAATTACTTTATTAAATTTTAAGGTTCATTCGTGCACTGAACATGAATTTTAAATTATTTTACGCATGGGATCACACGGCTTTTATAAACAAAATCCGGAGCCATAGCCATGCGACTTCTAAAACAGATGCGCGATCTTTTTGAATTTGAATATTTGAAAATCCACAGAGTGTAACCGAAACGTCATTAAACATCACGCCTACTATCCACTTGTTCCTAAAAATGAACAGTACATTTTATTCTTTATGTAGATCTGGGATATAACGTCCAATGTTACACATGGATGCTACCATAAAGTAGAGCATAATTTCCTAAAGCATTAATTTTAGAAAATTTTAGAGACTTTAGGAGCTAGACTTGGGATTATCCGTGCAATCCCTCCCTGGCCTCTGTATTGCTGGCTCGTCGCCAAGAGTAAGGTCTTGTGTGTCGAGATAGGACACGCTTTATGAGTTATGGGCCAATTAGACGCGCCGTTTCTATAATTCACCGACACCTTTAATACGTATTCGATATAATCTATACACCACAGATAATCTATTAGTATCGAGAGTTATGTAATTTAATCAAAAGTTTCTATTTATGGTATAGTGTATGTATAAGCAGAACTTGCGTCACTTGGGACTGGAATTCGGACTTTGGAAATATTTTAAATGCAAGACCTCCTTTTAAGTGTCACAGCAATGAGTTAATTTATTTGACTATAATAATGATAAAAACAACTAACGAAGGATTTTGCAATAACATAATTTAATTAAAGAATAGAAATAGAAATGTTGGTTTTTAGTTCAGCTAATAACCATCCACTTCTAAATTATCAAACAATGTATTTCACATCTGACATTAATCACGGTGGTTAAACCTGTTTATAGTGGGCTTAATGGTTTTGGTGGTGAATGAATTGGGCTTGCTTTATACCTACAACAGATTTTTTTTATTAAATGATTATGATTTTTATTTAAGCATAGTGTAGTCCCGACTAATAATAAAAATATTTTTTTGTTGCAACACATTTATTTTATTAAAAACGTGATATTTGTTACTGAATATTTAGAAGGACCTACCACACTACTTCTTAACATTCTTATCACGTGTGTTTGTAATAAAATGCTTAAAAATATTACAAAGTGAAGGACTCAAAGTATATTTCTTCGTATATCATCTTTACAAAAGAAATATTGTTAGTTAAAACACATTTTGGTTTATTTTATGATACCCAACATTTTGCTTACCCACCCTTAATACCTCATCAGCCATTAGTCAACTATCACCGATGATGCAAACATTCAACTAACGTCCAATAAATTATGAATGAAACAATTCACTCGCCTCTATCAGGATAATTAAGCCGGTTTGAGCTAGGCTTAACAATTACCGCACTAAAATTGGCTCGCATTGGCTTGTCATAGAAATGGAGTTGCAATTCAGTGTGGCTTCATTCGGCGGTCAGCTATATTTCCAAGCGTTTTTCATTTCCACGCAAATTTCAATAATTAACCAATCATAACTCGCCTGCGATCCCTTGTAAAAGGGATTAGTCGCGATTGTTCATTGTATAGTTAAGCTACACTAGAGCAGGTTTTTAAAGTGTCTTTAGGAGAATTAATTATTTTTTAAATAATGTCTACTATTGAAAAACATTTAAATTTAAATAACAGTAAGCCTTTCCTTTCAGTTAAGTTAAGTTATTCTTTGTCATTTTTCTGTATTTGATTTTCGCTTGCTTATGAGGAGTAGAATAAATCTATAACAACAGAAGCCATAAAATATGAAAGCAACACTTAAAATTCTACATTTTTAATGTACTATAATGATATGCCCACCTATTAATGTTCCCAATACGGTTTTTCATTTCATAATTCTAAACAACATTTTGCTGCCGATACTAAAATATTCAGAGGCCTGGGACTATAACTTTTAGGGTTACGGCTCTGGAACCTTCATAACTCTGTAACGTATAAAATAATTGCAAATTGGATCACTGCCATTACATATTTATTAATCGTACTTACAGATGAGGGCTGAAAGAGACTAAATGATTACCTTTTCAAATTTCTATCATAGTAATAAGGTAAAAAGTAAGTTGAAACTGTATATAGCTTAAGCTATCTCTCCTTTTGGTATAATATCATGTTGATTCTATGACGTCGTGTTACAATAAGAAGAAATAAATATTTTTATCCACGTGTTGCACAATTTAGCAAAATATTCATTTGTGCAATGCCTGCAACGTAGTCGAAATAATCGTAAATCTTCCCAGTCTAAAACGATTTATCTACAAATATTCAAAACCATAAATTGTTTAAAAACATTCGTACAACTTTTAGGTTTGAAAAACAAAATATATTGCGATGCGTGTTACTCTTTCGTGAATTAATGTAGCGTTTTACATTAATTCAATATTTAAGAAAAAATTCATTAACAATTGTAATTTAACTTGTAGGCTTAAATTTATTGGTTACTAGCTATGCCAGCGACTTTGTCCGCGTAGAATACTTATTTTGGGCATTCAAATTTTTTTGTAAACCTTCACCTTTATAAATTTAAACTGCTATTCGACATCGACATCGGACGCGCCCCGTCGCTCGCGACCAAGTTAATATTCAAAGATATATATAGCGTCGCGAACATTTTTTTAGATCTTTTAAAAAATAAACATTCTTTTATACATATTTTTTGGGAATCTTGAACCGTTTTCGCAGCGTACGCATCGGAAACCCACAGAGACGAAAGTTTTCCTCGATAAATGTTCTAAGACAAAAATATTTTTTCATTTCGAACCAGTAGTTCCCGAGATTAGCAAGTTCAAACAAACAAACAAACAAACTCTTTATCTTTATAGATTACGTTTTTGTCGCAGTAAATAATATATGTAGCCACTGCGTGGTACTTGATTAAAAACAAAATCTAATCTTAGCCGAGATAAAAGTACTTAAACTTTTTAACAGAACACTTATACTAGAATACCTAAGCACCTTTGGAAGCGGTATTAGTATTGTTATGTATGATTATTTGTTAGTGGAACTGAATGAAGCGTGAATAAAAATTAATTGTCGCGTAAAAGCGTCGTATTACAATTTCAATGAATCCGCGCAGTCACAAAAATGCATTTCAAAGTGCCATAAACACGGTTATTGGTTTTATCGTTTCAACACGACAACTGTAAATTTACACGACCGCGGCGGGCAACACTTTAAACTGTCGTCCGCGCCGATAAAATGATAAACGGCTCTATTTATTTTAAAGCCCACATTATTGTCTCCGATGATGCAATGGAAGTTCCACTTCCGATTTTTTTTTCCATTAAACTTAAGATTATGACGTGTCTGCACATGTATTCATGCCATGTTTGTAAATTGTGTAAACATGATTCTGAAAGAAGTAATGGTAACAAATGGTATAAGTTTGAAAAATAAAACTTAGCAAATTTTTGATGTGACAACAATCTTTACTACTTCCACTCCTGTATCTATGGTTAGAAAAGTATTTAATAATGTTATTTACGTATTCACCCCTATATGAAATGGTGAATCCTTTTAAATATTGAAATAGACAGACGAAGACAGGCAGAAAAATAGCTTTGTATAAAACTTAGTGCCGGTTTACTAGTTGTATTTATAAAATCTTACTGCACTTTGAATTTTAGACTAAAGAGAACAAGTACTTCATTTCACTTTTACTCAGATTTATGGGCGCTTTCTCATAACATTTGACACATCTATGAATAGCTAATAGTGGCTATAAGTCAAATCGCGTGAATCCTATTTCCTTGACGCGCCATTTTTACCTGCTCTCCTATACCCCGCTTGGAATAAAAAATCAGCAAACATTGTAAGACTTTATAGTGAGATAGTGAAAACGCTTACGGTAATAGATCTTATAATCAATTTAAATTATCATTTATATATAACAATTTTTACTATTTAAAGCGATAAATATATTAGTTAACTTAGGTATTTGCTCAATTACGGCCCGTTTCGGATACTTTGCAGCAACCTTGATCATGAGACAACGTCGGAAACCATCGATTTGTAGTTAAAAATAATTTAACAAATCAGCTTTACGATTTAAACCGTTGAAAGAATTTTGTTTAAGTGTATACTATTGACATAATGTATAGTGTAGTAGTATGTATCTATAGTCAATAATCAAAGTCTTTTCTCATTTTGCATGTATACATCACAATACAAATCCAGCTAAGCTATTTACATTATTTTGTTAGCGAGGCAGTTACTCTTTCATAAAAAAAATAACTATTGTATTTGGATTAAAGCCACTTAATTTTATAGAAGTATTATTATATGCTACACTAATCACACAGACACCAAACAAGAGAGCGTTCCATTCAGAGATACTACATTTTACAAATCGTTAAACAGTTTTGAGATAAAGGGATATGAATGGACTAAAAAGTAAAAAAAACGCTCAGTCACAATTTTCTAGCTTTAGGACCTCAACTGAATAAACATACCGAATGCGTTCAAAAGACACTCCTAATAAATATAAATGTTTATCTCCTCATAATGAGATCCAAGAACATGCTGAAGACATAATTTGATCGCGTAATGATTTAAGACCCCCATTTGTATATTTCACCCTCGGGTCGTATTTATTTCTTTGCGATACTTCATATTTATTGCCGACACGCTTCGCGGGTTCCGTTTAATACGTAAACATAACTTTCTTCCACTTTTTTCGTACTTCTCTATACCTCGAGATTTATAGTCCCTATGTGAAGCTGTAATATCATTATTGTACTTAATCCATAAAACAATAAACAGTGTATACATAAAATCGAAAAGTCTTTACGCTTACATTAGACAAAATGTGCCCATATTAAATAGAACAAACCAGGAAACAGGTTTTATGTGTGTGAATGTACCTTCGTTGTATTAAGTAAAAAGTCCAAGTAGGTGGTCACAAAATTGGCCTTGGGAACTTAGAACCGTTTTTATGTTAGTCACGCTGATTGAAGGGTATTTTATTGAATTTTATTATTTAAAAAGTTTACTGTCCTTAATTAGTAGTTATAAAGTTTACCTTTGTTTCTCGTCTCCGACAATAAGACAATCTGTGGACTCTTCTACAGCAATATAACGTTTCCCAAGCGAGGAGTATTCAAATTCAAATGCAAGAAACGCAAACGGCGAAATTGCATCCCTTTGAAGGCTTTTATTTTGAGTCGAGATTGCAAACGGGCAAAGATAAGTTCTTTGTAATGTTATTAATATTGGCTCCGAGGTATTCGATGCTTCTAAATTGCATTCGCTTTGTACGTTGGAAATTGAATAAGAATTACCTTCTCTGAAGTTGTTAGTTTCAGACTTCGTCTAAACTCTGAGGGGGAAGTTTTATTACGGGCATCTATATCTTCTAGCTCATTGAAACGGTCTATTTCTTTGGAAATTGATTTATAGATCTATACATCGTTATTAGAAAGCAGCATGACAGATGTATTTTACTACATAATTATAAGTAGTCAGTTAAAACAGTTTATTGTGAAATGTGATCATTATAATAATCTCTACGTCTATTCTTCCCTACGTCCCCGTCCGCGAGAACGAAGGTCTCGATAAATTCCTTAGAAATCCTAAGCCCCATGATAAATGTCATAGAAGATAGATAAGTCGAAACGTAATTAAGTGAAGTCCGTCTGTTTATCCGAATATCTCTTAGGTCAGGGCTAATAGAACAATGGCTGGCGAAATTCCTTACACCACACGGACCCGTAATGGTGCCCGATCAAATTCCTCGGTGACTCGAACTTGGCTATATTAATATTGTACGGGGAGAGCTACATGGTGCCAGTGTCCGTATGACTTTAATTATCAGAAAGGATTTAATTGTGATATGATGGTGACTTAACTAAAATACATTTGACGGTTTAAAACGAGAAATATATTAATAAAATAAAATAATTCATTTTAACTACAGCCAGACGTTTTGGGATACTTTGCAGCGATCGTGATCTCTATATGACACGATCTTTTCCACGTTTTAAACAATTAAAAGTTTTTTTATTTAAATGTGCACTACTCGCGTAAACGAAAGATAAAATATGATATAAAACTATTGTTTAAGGAATCACCAAAGAAACCACTACTTTTACTATAAAGTAAAAGTACAAGATAAAAGAAAAAAGGGTGACAAAACGTAATTTATGTTTCTTTTTCATCTTCTGTGTGTGTTAATATTAAATTTATAATTTGTCGCCATGTAGTCGCCATTTTAAAAAAATAATATTCAAATTGTAGCAACACAAGACAATGAAATAGGTAATTAAGAACCTTATTTTTATCAAAATTAAACCTTAACATTAAATCTAAAATTAGAAAACTGGATTGGTGATATCGATTATATTGGGATAGGTTGTTGGTGCAAATATGATTTGAATTATCGTACATACCGTGTTTTTTTTGTCGAAACACATACTTTTATTGCAAAATTCATACTCGTACACATTATATTAATTTAAAGTATTTCTTTTCACCCTCAAATTAATTAATTAATTTTTGGCACATTTTATTTATCAGTAACGTATACTAGTTTTCACCCCTAAAAACAACGAACACATAAGCATTGCCCTTACCTCACAGCTAAGAGGAAGGTCGTAAAGGTAAATATAATCATTATTAATAAAAAGATATATAAATGTTGAACCGGCAATTCGATGTTAGTAATGTACGGGTTCATCAGTTTTATTTATTTAGTTTTTTAAGGCGCGTCTACGTCCTACGTCCTAGATACTTCGTACAAGACTGATTAAAATTCTATGTTAAACAACTAGCCAATAAGCTAAAACCTTTATGCTAATAAAAATCTCAAATGCGTAAATTAAAGGGGTTCGAACAAACAAATGCTGAAGTTAAGGAATGGGCAAAACAGGTAACATAGTTCCCCAATTACCAGGGTAGGGTTTGTTAGCTGTTTAAATTCTTAATATTTCTGTACAAAATTAAATTTTGTACCTTATTTATTTAATATTATTATACTATAGTAATTGAGTTATTTACTATTTACTTAAATTACGGCTCGACGTGGCGGTAGGACACAAGACGGAGGGTGTCCCTAATGTCAAATTAAAAACTTCTACGCTAGCGCCATTTGATTTGTCGTAGTTTGTATTAGATGAAACTACCTAGGTCCTTACAAAAGTGACTAGCGGCGTCCTTCGTGTTGAAGTTTGTGTTTCTTGATTTCAATTGCTCTTCGACAAAATGTACTTTCTTAGTTAACAAATATATTTTGCGTTTTGAATTGTTAAAAGTGTAGTAGTATTTAAATATGTTTCTTGTTTGTTCATTTAAGTACGTTATAGGAATCAAAGGTGTTTCAGTTCTTGAACTACGCCTAGACGACCTCGTAAGAAACCTAGAACTAGACTAGATAGACCACGTGAAAAAGTTTTTAATGTTAGATAATATATTTTCGTGTTAAACCAAGCTTTGACAGTTGACATAGATCGATATCAGCAATTTTACTTCATTCTCTGGACAAAAATTCTCTGAAGAGTCGAAAATGTACGTGAACAAAAAGTAGTTGTCTACGCTCGCCTAACGAGCACTCCACTGACGTAATCTGAGGCTAACGTGTTAATGAAGTGACAGCGAAAAATATAATGAAACTAGTTTTATTCGAAACTGTTCCTTTTTATTCCATTCTAAAGGAAACTACGCAGACACTTTCACGTTACTCATGACTTTTATTCGTAATAAACAAGCAATTCATTAAACCCGTTTACACACATAGTTATATACAGTCACTTTCTATAACAATGTAAACAGTATTGATACGATGTTCAAGTTTATTCTGGGGATTAAGAAGAAGAAATTAAGATATTATGTTCTCCTCGCGATCGTAGGTATTGAAAATGATTCATTGGTTTGGTGCATGCTTTTAACTTGGAGAAATACGAATCGTGTTACCTAAAACTTTGTTTACCAAGTGATAAATCTATTTTTGATTTTTTTTAAGATCATAAACATATTAGCGTAATATTGTACGTGTTACACTGTAAATGCCTAAAAGTTTAGGTAAGCTTTGACTATTCACTAAATACACAAAACATACAATATAAAATAAACAACTTTACAAAATAAAAACTTGGAACTAATTTGACAACAATAAAGGAAAGAATTGAAAATCTTTTACATGTGTCAAATTTACCAAACAAAATTACACCCGCACTCTTAGTATTTTTTTATGAAACGTAAGGCTTGCCATCCAATTTAGGAATAATTGACAGATTAAACAACGCGAACCTTGGAGCGATTCCTTAGGGGATATTCTGCATAGTCATTGAGTTCTAATGCCTCAAATATCGCGTAATTGAGAGTTTTCTCTCGTTACGGTACGTTACGTTACTTTTACAAATTGTGTTATAATATACAAAATATGATTAGGAAATGGAACCGTTTATCTATCTTTATTTAATCATAACTGATATCATCATAATATTATGGAGGGAAACGATGGTTTTCATAAAAATTTTATTTGACTTCTTGTTTTGTTTAATTTGATGAAGAAAATAACTAGTAAATAATTAAAGAATTATCACAAATTTTCAATAAAAGTATTAGATACCTATTGCGTTATAACCGAAAAAAAAAATCTTGTGTGATGTATTCTTTTTTTTTCTTCTTACTTACCACTTTCCAGGGTATTACGATGCTGTTCATTTTTATTTTTGATAAAACGGACGATAACGCAAACCGCTAAACATTTATTTTTATCTTTGACTGTAAGTAAAAAACAGGGCTCAAATAATCAATCGATTAGTTGTAATTGCATTAGGACGTGGCTTTCCGTACATCCTTCGATCATCCGCACGAATTCGGTTACCCGCTGAACAAATCCAATGACAGATCGCGACTCTGACGCGTCGGGCGAAAACCTCGACAATTGACAGCTTGACACGGGTCTCGCCATAATCCCCGCTGAACGTGTGACCGGATTACGGAGGAATCACTCCTTGTAATAAACTCGGTGTTTTATTCGTCTAACTGCAGTAAAACGAACAAACTTTGGAACACTTCTAGGTTTATCACGTAGTATTACCTATCATGAGTAGAATTATTCTAAGGAAATATATGCATAGTTTATAGCATATAAACAATAACAATATTAAGAACTGTATAGTTCATTACATCAATTGAATATGGCAAAAAACTTACAAACTAAAAACTAATATTAAACAAAATTTAGTGCCCCTTAATACAATAAAGGAACATATGAGTCTATGAGTTTACTTTCTAACCCAGAAAAAAAGGGTTTTCTCTTGTTGTAAAAATGATTAGAAGAATAAATAAAAAATACGACACAAGTCGTATTTCACGATGACGAAATACTGCAAAAACTTCGATACAAACTGTCAACGACATAATCCGTCCGATCCGTAAATCCGATAAACCGTCGTATCAAGAGAAAACACAATTACTCAAAAAAAAACAAACTACCCCCAAAAAATGATTTGATTATATGATTGTAGTATTACTCTTTAACTAAGTCTTTAATTAAATATTAAGTTATAATGTAGTATAAATAACGTATTAATAATATTAAAATTAAAAACAAAACTAGGATATTTGCAGGGAGACTGTCTCCTCGTGACTACGGCTGCTGCAAAGCATCCAAAACGTCGGGCCGAAGTTAATCATATATTTAGTTAGTTCCAAATAAATTTAACTAATATATCGCGTTTTAAATCGTTAAAGTGTTTTATTTAAATGTGTACTACTCGGGTAAACTATAGACAGTATACAAATAACCTACTAACAAATGCGATACAGTCTCTAGTTTACGCGAGTAGTAATCGTTTAAATAGAATACCTTAACGGTTTAAAACGCGATATATATTAGTTAAACTTATTAAAAAAATATATTTTTAGCTTCGGCCCGACGAAGCAGCCGAAATGCTGCACACGGCCTGATCTTTTCTGCATTGGAACGAATAAAGATGGAGAAACAACACTAATTGGAGAATAATGGTATATGGTATAATACATTTGGTATCCCCATTGGTTTTATTCCAAACAGGTCAAAGTAAGTTTTGTACTACAACACGTAGCGAGGCGAACGCGAAATAATTAAACCCGCAAGTTTGCGTATAACATAAGTTCTGCCAGCGAATTGGCCGAAAGTGTCGCGTCAGTAATTTAATAAGAGCCGAGAGCCAAAAAACTTGGACGTTTTAGGCGGCCATTGTTGGTTGTTCGGTAATGTGTCGCCGTGTCATAATCTTTGTCAGCCTGATTTTATTCAAGATTTTATTAAAGATTATGATTTTAAGATGGAAAGTTTACGTTTGAAAGATTAATATTATTATGTTAATACAACTCTAACAAATATATAATTGTTAATTAGTACTAATGCATTGATGCGGTAATATAATTAAGTTTACCACAATGGTGGTCATTTTTTGTTCATTTAAAAAGAAACCATTCTTTCATACATATTTCTGGTTTCTACAACCCTCTTCACAGCGGCCGTGACGGAAGTCCTTAAGGATTCCATTTTCCATCGTTACTTCCCTCCTGGCCATAGCGTGATCTTATCAAGCCTAAAGCCTCGCTGAATAAATAGTCTACGAAGAATTGTTCAATTCGAAAGTGGTAAAACTGAACCTCTATAAGTGGTCGGCAGGTAAAAATGTGTAGAAGTGCTCTGTGAGTATTTAGTAATCTCCACTTCGCGAATGCCACCGAACCCGGTCAGAGATATACCCAAAGCTGTACTTTAGTGGATAATAATGAACACTAGAGCCTTCCCCACCGGGTATTAGCCATTAGTACAAATTGTTATGAGCTTCGTTCTTGGTTATAAAGAGCTGCCATTTTCGATATTAAATTTTGCTGTTTTGCCGCTTTGTTACCGGGTACCAGTTCAAAATTATAACCTACTTTATTTTCTGTTGTAGCACCAAATATTTAATACTAATTTCGTAAAAGGAGGCTCATTTACGACTAAATGAAACTTAACTTTATTTATGACTAAATTTAAAACTAATTCCAACCTTCACTGTACCTTCAAGTTGGCTCGAATACATTTCGAATGTTCACTCGTTCCCAATAACCGCATACACTCTTTCAAGTTCCTGTTTCATTCACGTTTGGCTAATTCAGCTGCGCGAGGGTGCATCGACAAAGGACCCTAATGAGCCTCGCTGTGCGCGTGCGAACTAGTCTGCCGAGTTGTTGCTTGAAGTTTTACAATTCTATGACAATTTCACTTTTAACAGTATAAACGCCAAATATAAATAACAAAACCGAAGAATCAAACAAATATTGTAAAGTATTTTATTGAAATGTGTCTCGCATAGACTACAGAAGATAATCTCGTATCTCAAATTTGAAAAGTTAGGACAAAGTTCTAGAAGTCGAAACATTCCTTATTTTTCTTATTACTAGATTGTTTTTTTAATTAAAGCCGGTTAAGTAATAATAAATATAATAAAACAAGCAGGTGCGTTACTGACATCTTATTTTTTCTGATATTCTTAATTGAATGCAGATTTAACACAAAATCTATTCATAAATTGATTTAATTTTGAGCGGTAACTTAAGGGACCTCTGAGTGCTGAAAGACCGTAATTTGCGGGAACTTGGGGGTTGTAGCAAAATTTAACCCTAACCGGGGCTTACGGGCCACTAACCTTTTTTTGAAGGGAATGTATAAAAATCCTTAAACGTGGACTGAGGCATTATACAAATCCACAATTTAACTAAGTTACAAAATTGTTTCATTTACTTTAACATCGACGATCCTACGAAATTAAAAAGGCACGACAAAACAAAACTAAATAAATAAAAAAAGTAAAAATCTTAAAAATCTCTGTGAAAATTTTAAAACGAACGTGACCTAGCTTTTAAATGAATATGTTGCCCTAAATGTCTTTAATCTCATCCACACCGCGTGAAAATAATTTACGACTTCAATATTATTGCGGCCGCCGAGTTTGTAATTTTAAAAGTCAATAGCTGTAAATATTGGACGAAAATGTAATCAGGGATGGAATTTTTTCTATATTCGTTATTAACACAGTTAAAATGATTAAATATAAATGAAGTCCGTGACTCGGAAATGAAGCTTGTCAAATTGTTTTAGATTCAAATAATTCAAATTATAAAACTTGTATATAACTAAAATATAATAATAATATATAAAATAATAACCATAATATAGCCATGCAAATTGCAACATTTCGTTATATTATACTTGTCGGCCTCGTCGGTATAATGGCAGCAATGTTAGGTTTATTGATGGATCGTGGGTTCGATCACCACGGGCTCCAACAAGTTTGTTATTAATTTATATTAAATCTGAAACATATCGAAATTCCGTCCAGGTCACGATCCACGCTCCACACATGAGAATGCGTCATTGGTCTCGTTTCAGTTTCAGTGTGTGCATTTGTAAATATCCATGGCCAGGATAGATTGACAGCACATCCTAATATTTCATGGTGAAAACCCCTTCATCACTAAGGAAATTTCACTTTCCATCATATGAGCCCTATGGCTGATGTCCTCTATCATGAAAAAAAGAAAATTTGGCGCGATTTACTCCCCGTTTCAATCAAAATAATGATACATCCTCCCTAATTTCATCTCTTAAATGGCGTCCAAGTATATATCATACTCGTCCACGCTCAATAGAAATCAAAGAGTAGTTAGGGCGAAGGACAGAAATATTATTTGTAATGGCGGATAGAATTTGATGAAAAGCGGAGAATGTTCCACTCGCGGTACGATCGCAGAATAGTGAGTGGATTTGACGGCTACTAATGGCAAAGCTTGGTGTACACTAGAACTAATTTTATTCTTGATTAATTAAAACATTTGGCGCGCTAGAGCTTAACTAAACGCTAGTCTTGAGACGAAGAATCTTTCGTACCTCTCGCCTTTTGCCTCTCGTTCTATAAAACAAACTACCCAAAAACAATGCAAATTCATACTAAAAAAAATTGTTTCATGCCTACGTAATAATGATTTTTACCTTAACTTGACTCGCTTATCTCTCCCAAAAATCTAAAATGTGTCTACCGATCCAAAATTGGCCACCGTAGTGGATTACTATACGATTATCGTATTTCTAGGTGTGTCACTTCGTCCGCGTAGAATAATTGTTTTCTCTCAATCTTAAAAGATATACTGTCGCCGAAAATTATTTCGATAAAACATTTTTTTTTTTAAATGTTTTTTTTTTACATTTTTCGCTGTTTGTTTGTATATAAGTTGATATAGCCTTCCGCGATAAATGCTCTAACCGAAACAGAAAGAAAAACAATGATATGCTAAACGATGGCCGTGAACAAATTTTTTAAAAATAATTTTTCAAATCGACCCAGTAGTTCTTCAGATTAGCGCGTCTAAACAAACAATCAAGCAAACTCTTCAGCTTTATATATTAGTAATAGATTTAAAGACTATATTTGTGGCCCTAAATTTTTCTTGTCACGTAGAGAAATAAATATGAAAACAAAATCGACGTCGTCGTGAGCGTCGACCTTTATCGGAGGGAGCAATCAAATCGCTCATCCGTTCTAAATGAGTTCTAACGCAAGACGTGATTCTTTTGCGAACAGATGGACACTATTAGCGGGAAATAAGTAGCCTTTGCAATTATATCGCGTAATGCGCCGAGTTCTCGTATGAAATTTATTTTCATTCGCGCTTCACTGTTTCATTTAATCTCACATTCAGTCAGGATTTCGTTCATTTTTCTTATTAACAATAATTTGCGTTACATTGAAAAGCTCTCTGCTGACGGCATTTTTTAAACTCCCCATATCATGAATGATTAAGAACGTATAGCAATAAATATTAATTTGAAAATGCTTCAACACAACTCGGTATTCATTTAGCATGTAATATTAAAACTTTAAATATATCTAAAGCTACAATTTCAATGAAAGATGAACGAAATCAAATATTATGTATATACTTGTTATGTAATTGTATAATTATCCTTTAAAAAAATTTAGCGTTTGTCTACATACGAAAATCGTTAAATTTGAGATCTTTCTTCGATCATCTAACAAAGAATGAAGTATAAACCCGTAAAGATTATGGATTAAAAATATATTTAAACCTTTTTTTAAATAAAACACTCTAGCGATTTAAAACGGGATATATTTTAGTTAAACTTATTTTTAACTTCGGCCCGACGTTTCAGATGTTTTATTTAAATGTGTAAGTTAAAAATAATTTTCCAATAAGTTTTACTAATATATATCGCGTTTTAAACCGTTACAGTGTTTTATTGAAATGTGTACTACTCGCGTAAACTACAGACAGTATATGTTATATACGAATTATTATTTTGCCGTTAAAGTTAGATTTTTAAGTAATACTAGAGCTAATTTAAGAGAATGATCCTTCGTTTGGGTAAATAGAAGAACTGACTGCGTCTATTAGGTGTATTAGTATCAGATATAGAGAACATGGAACTGAATGAGACAGTGACGAGGGTAACGCGAGATTTACACCCAGATTAAATGATTTCGTCTCAATTATACTGCTAATTCTATTTACTATAAACGACTTGATTTTCTTTTCCAAGTATTTTTTTATTTTATCGCTGCTATTACTAACTCTGAATTTCTATTCATTTTAATATGTGAATAAATTAATATAAATGTCATCTTAACTCAATAGTGTCTAGTAAATTAATAAGGGTATCTTTTATAAAAACTAAGTATTTAATTTAATTGCCACTCGTAAACTAAAGGCAAACTATATAAATATTTTCTCCTTTTTTCAGGTAAGAAGGATGCCGAAGCTAAGCCTAAACCGTAAAGGTAATTAATTAGTAAATTGGACACGGCTAAACGAACACATTGGATAAGTGTACATACACACTCACACAGTGTGAAAAAATATTATAGTGTGACTGACCTTTATAATACTGTAATGTTGTGATTCTACATTATTATTATACCAAATTAACATAAAAAAAGCGCCTGGCTCAAATATATAGCAAAATTGCTCATTAAATTTTAAGACTACAAAGTTTCAATGACGTGTTCAACAACACAGACGATAGAATATAAGCAAAACATTAAGAACTGTCGCGTAGCATCTAGGCCGCTGTGTAATATTTATCAAAGTTCCGATAACTTGTAACAGTATCTACACACACAGAGAGAAATTGTAAAAGGTAAAGATTATTTAACATAGCTGTCTTGTACGCGTATTGCCATAATGCAATTATTAAACTTTATTAATAGAACTAATTTCGTTGATGATAAAATTTCGCACCTATCTAATGTATTGGTGTCTCGTTAGCGTACGATATAAATTTTAAGTTAAATTATTAGCTTACTTTTTTCATAATTATTAGTAAGCGTTTTAAAAGTTGTATTCACTAGATAAGAGATGGCGCTTATATTTTTTTTATTGTTCGAGACGGAACTGATTATTCTATATTATTTTTAAATAAAGTTTTTTTTTTAATTATACTTGATATCTACATAATTAAAGGAAAAATATAGTTTTATTTAATTTTATAAGAAATTGTCGGTAGAAAATATTTACTGTAGACTTGTCGAAGGTAGGAAGATAACATTTATTATACACCGTAAGCGATTATTTCTGACGTTTAAGCGTGATAACCGAATCAGTGTTGAATAAAGTGTTAAAATAAATTCCCGATGAATTTAGATAAAGATAAAATAGTGTATCGTGCCGTAATGCGCAGACACCATGAAGACTAATAATGAGGTAAGTTATTGCTTTTCGTATTGTGAATACTCATTACAAATACCATTGAGACAACAACACAAATATTGTCAATAATGAGAAGTGTTGGCGTCTTTTATATTTTGGATTTAAAATATCATTATAAAATAACTTGTTTTTTTTTAATGCGTTTTTATTGATGCAGTTTTTAAGAACGAAATAAAATTTACGACTGGTACGAGTATTAGTAGTTTTGTAATGTCTGGCGCTTACAAAACTATACGTTACTGCTAAGTGAGGTATAATTTATAATTAGACATTGCTCAAGTTTTCGCTGAACCTACTCTTTCACAGTGTAAACCTTCGCCACTAAGCTATGAGGCAGCATTATGCATCATAGAAACAAACACCAATTTCCTAGATCCCGGCTGATAGGCAACGGCTGTAATCTGAAATGATTGCAAACTTGTGACGTTGCACTAATTACAAGTGGATTGTTTCGTCGGATTTTCGGCAAATTTATTACTGTTTGTAGTCACTCGCTCGCCGATTAAAGGCTTTGCTTTATCCATATTATTCACTTCTGCCACACAGCTGCTTTGTTTAATGTACTGTTATTTAACTGTACTTTATTAAATGTGATCGCGTGATTTATGCCCGCTGTGAGTCTCGTTACTGTGAACAAAAAATAAAAGCAAGACCTGAGATAAATCTTGCTAATTCCTCTTTCAATTAAGCAGAGATTTCTTTTAAGTCGAGTTAACGAAGATTCAGTCTTTTAGTGTATTCCAATACATTCATCGTTTTTGCAAATATATAACTACACTGTGGTTTAATGTTCTAACAATGCGACATTACATTATTTTTTTACTTAAATAATTCTTATATGCGAACACATACATTTTAAGTAAAATTGATTAGACGCAGCGATATTATAGTAACAATATGTATAAGTAGACCATTAAACGGTAATAATAATAATTCCAGGTTACTTGTATTGTTTGCTTTTTGCAATTCTGCTGTCGAGACTGTCGTTGGAAGCACGAACAAAACGCTCATGAGCTTTTATACGACTGTCCTATTTGCCGCGGTCACAGGTTTCTCTGCCATCCAGAAAATTTGAACCCAAAATTGATTGAACACCTAACCACCCACTTGCCACTTCAGTGCAGAAAGTGCAACACAAAATACATGAAAATGGAGGACCTGCAGAATTTGGATAAATGTGAAAGCATTTCTGAACTGGTCGAAGTCAAGAAAGAAATAAATGTCGATGAGAGATTTGACTCTCTTTACGAGAAGTTAAATAACGATGTTGATAACTTCGAGGCCATTATATCTGTAAATAAATCTAGCAAAACAGCTGTCATTACACCGATACTACGAGACAAGCATCTCGTTGATTACGATTCTAGTGATACAGAATGCAGTGCCAAAGCGAATAACAACGTACCACCGAAAACACCGAACATCAACAGGCAGAAAACTCCACATATAAAGAGGTTAAGGACTATGACTCCACACGTTAAGAAAGTCCTAAGTAGGCAAGATGGGACAGAAGAATGTGATAACTCAGCTGACGATGTATACGACAATTCTCATGTCGATCCAAAAACACCCACACCGCTAAGAAATGAGCTTGACGGTAAGGATTATAATCTATTATACATCCAACGATGGCATTGCTTTTTTTGGTACTGTTTTTAAAACTAAATATTTGGTTTGAATTTTGAAAAGGAAAGTTCTTTAAACAATCGTAAAGTTTTATAAATGCTTTATAGTCTACGTGTTTGATTTAAGAAGTAAAAGAACTTAAGAGTGTTTTAATCGAGGTTCAATCTTTACATATAATAATTATTACTGACATTCATATATAATTTTAATATAATTGAAAAGAAATATTCACATATAATATAAACTCTGACAATCAGCTCCAGAAACAGATCAAGAAATAACGACACCCACATCTCACCTACCTCACGTTCTGAAGTTAAACCAGATAGTAACGACCAGTACTCCAACACACTCAGCTACTGGAGGCTGGCTGCTCTTCCCTGATCCGGGAAATGATTCACCCCTATCCGAAATAGAGAATGCCGATAGTCCATCGCAGACCAAAGAGGTATGGAGAAATAAGTTAAATATATATTCACTATTAAATTGTATTTATGTTAGAGAAGTAAATTTTAAACGGATAATGAGAGCCCAAAAGATCAAAATTGATAATTAGCTGCGTTTACACAATTCAAAAACATGCGATTGCATATTATTCTATAACAATAAGCTGTATATATTCCCAAGTTGTTTAATATGAAGTTAAGCTTTTGGAATGTATGCCTACAAAGCTGGTAATTACATTTCTCATCAAAATCCGTTCATTATTATTTGCCTGATTTTTGGCACATTAAACAATCCAATCATATAAAGGTTCAGAATTTCACGGCGAAATAAAATAGAAATAATTAAATTTGTTATAAGAAAGTCAATTTTTAATAACAAAGTGGGTAAATATTGCAGCTTACAAAAATACATATCATCAAACTTACATACGGCAATATACAACTTTACGAATTCTTTAGATATTCTGTTTTTGAATCATTTATGATGTTCATCTACTAGGGTTACTTGAAATAGTTCAAACATGTCAATATTCTAATATTTTAAAGTAACCAGCGTCTGTCGTATCTATGTTTCAATTTATACATTTCGATACCAGATACGTACTTATGAGACCGGGGCCCTTATTTGTCTACATGAGAGGAAGGGCGAATATATTGTTATTATTTCTTACGAAGACTATGTAACTTATATGTAAAACATATACGTCTCTATCGATAATAAAGTTTAAGATTTAATAAACGCTTTGCAGAATTTTGACGTGGTAATAAAAGTGTTCTCTAACTGCTGGTTTAACATTTTTTCGTGAGCTCATTATTTAAGAACAGTAAACGTTGCTTATAAAACTGTTTTCGGTCACCGAATTTGCTAATTTCGTTATTACTCCATTTACACCTGCGAGACCCCAGAAAACCGCGACTTTCCTGTTGACCATACCATTTACGTCCCCTTATTCAACAGTGAACAACCGTGAAATTGTCTGATAGTGAACGAGGGACGTTATTTTGCACACGTCTCGCATATTAGCGTCGAGCGATCGAATCTCTAAGGTTTATGAGCCGCGTCTTAGAAACCAGACAATATATCCCTTTTATGTTTTCCAATTCTGTTTCGATTTATTCCAACACATGGAAATGAGAGGATGAGATTTATAAAACAGACTCATATTTAATGTATTTCTTTTCTACAAAATCTTTGTTTGAATGTTATTTTTAAGCAAATTACGATAAGACAATTTTAGTTATGTGCGGCGTCATTTCTTTTAATTGAAACAACTAACTGCGGTTCTGGTAAACGTTTCAGCCGTCGAGATCGGAGGAAATTCGCAAAATTAAGGGAATCATCGTGGACAGCCGACGTTTGGCAAGTCAAGATAGTACAGAGAAGCAGGTCACGTTCCAGGACTCTACTGATTCGTCGGCTAAAGTTAAAAGAGTCAAATTCGCCGACGATACTATATTCAAGGAGGAACCAAAAGTTAAACGAGGTATGAATCAATTCGGACGGAATATGTATGTGGGTTTTAGTGATTACTTAAATATTTTTATAAGTTTCAATTAGAAGATATCTTTATGATCTTTACGCACGACTTTTCCTTAGAATCTCAGGTGCCTCAAAAAATTATAACATTCAAAACAGTTCTAACAGAGTTCTAAGTTTATTAGAGAAAGAAATAAAATATTGTATAGAAGTGCTTTCCTCGATAAATATTTATAGGGAAAGCTTCTCGAAATATTGTCTCTAGACTACTAAACGACACGAAGTAAGCAATCAATTACATGTACGCTGATCCAGCATTGTTTCAGAGCAATAAACTTTATTCGTAGCTTTATGAACGATGACTATAAAAGTTTTACGCGCGAGACATCCCGACTTACCTGCGCTCCATACATTGTAATAATGGGAACAGGTGTAAAGGAGTTAGTGCCGATTACAATGTCTGCTTTACTTCTTAACGTTTAATTAAACAATTTGTAACGCTTTGTTTACGACTCGCTACAATGTACTCAATTTTCTTCTAGTCTAAAGAATGGCATACGCGTAAAGCGGAAAGCGTTTTGAAAATGTCCAAACAAAGGTGATAAAATGCACTAATGAAAACTGAATCCTCTCTGAGGACTCAAATCTACGTAAATTTGCCTACTGTAACTTATGGTACTAGACTGTATATTTTTACTACAAGAAAATAAATCAGACGCCTTATATCACCTGTTCAAATAAAAGAAGTATTTTTAGAGTAATGCAAATTCCATTTTTAACTTCAATTAACCGTAACTTTAAACGGAAAGAAACGATTTATAAAGAATTTAAAACAGCATTTCTTTATAGTTCTCTATAAAAAACAAAAAAAGATAATGTCCAGTAGAAATAATAAATTCTACTACACTACTCATACTTGTATCAGTTGTGTCACTTGTTGTCTTTAGTTATTTTTGAACTTAATGCTCCACTCATAATGTGTATAGCTTAAAATATTCAACGCAATAAACATTAGTAACTTATTTCAGTGTTTCGGAAACCGAAGCGCATTCTTACGCCAGGCCCACAGAGACGGAAGAAATTTAACAACAATCCACGATTTCAAGCGCTACTCAATAGATTCGAGAACAAAGTGGCCGCCATCGCACATACCCCTCTCAGCATCAACGCAGGGAAGAGCCAAGAGACCCCCGTAGGCGAGCACAACGCTCTGGCCAGAGCTATCAGTTTCAAAGAGAGTCCTGGCCTAGAAAACACGAAAGACAATGAATTATTTAAAACCTGTGTTGATCCAGAACCGAATAATGCGATAGCAATGTTTACGACAAACTTCGCCGCCTCTCTGCAGACCTGCCTCGCCTCTCTGCTGCGGTCGCAGGACGAAGAAACAGAAATACAATTCAAATTCTCCGTAACAAAGAAAAAGGTGAGCGTGCAAAGGATAGCGGATGACAAGGACGTCAATATGAATGTGATAGAGAGAGATGCAAACGCTGAAAAGGAAAATATCTGGTCGACGATTACGAAGGCTGTGAAAAAGGTGTTCTGGAGTGATCCAGGTAAACATGATTTACATGTTATTGCCAATTGACCGAGTTGTAATAAATAAACTCGTGTGTATCGGTAGAGCCTGTCGCTAAACAAAGCCGCACAAAGAACTGGAGTTGGCTCTTTTGCGTTTATCATTTACTTATCTTAGGCGAAAACTTAAAGTGGCCTATCGAGAAAGGAGTATAAATAAAAAGTGATCATGTACGCATGGGGTATGGGGCACACAGATGTTTGTGTTTCAGTCACGATCAGTGTCGCTCATCCATTTTTCACTGGCAACTTATTTATTAAACTCGATCGAATCTAGGCTTCTCGCGCTTACCGCATTGAACGATTGAATGAGAGACTTTATTTAAAATAAGAATAAAGTCTTTGTCAATACGAGGTTTTTTGGTATTAATTTTTAACAAGCAATGATAGCATTAAATGTTTTCATTCATCGAATTCGAGTCTGTAGCAAGATTTTACAAGGGAAGCGCATTCAAACAAACTGATCACGTTTATTATTGCGACGTAGATTTAAATCCTTTAATGTCTTATAATTCGGGTTTCAGTATAAATTACAATCATATTAAACATTCATTGCCTTCCGTTTGCTGTCAATTAATTCGTAGCTTTGCTACGGCGGAGCAGGTTTACTTTGACAGCGTAGCATTAGTCTAGCCAATCAGTCAATTGCAAGTAAATAAACGTTTAGAAAATTTTACTTTAATTATTTAAAATTAATGAGATTAAATAAACCTGCAAATATTTTTGTGCCTATTCTACAAGATATTAAGTTTAGTATAATTCAAATTTATTCATAATGCATACGTTTGAAAACTTTATTATTCTTTACATGTTATATTGCACATGAAGGCACTATATAACTTAAAAATCGGAAATAAATTGAAAAAAAAATTTTGACTCGGGCAGGACTTGAACCGGCATCGTCAGCGTACCGTGCTGTGCTGGAACGCTGACGATGCCGGTTCAATTCCTGCCCGAGTCAAAATTTATTTCAATTTTTAAATTATAACACGTACTTTAAATAAAACGTTCTTTACTTTACTGTTTTATTTACAAAGGATGTTTCTATAAAAAATGTTGCTCTCTAATTTACTTAATTTTTTATTTGCGCGTCTAATATTTGTCGAAGAATTTCTGATAAATTCTAGAGCAAGATTGCGGGAATATCGCAAGTGCTGACAATGTTTTGAAAATTTATCTAAGAAATTGTTTCCGTACGATGTTAGGAAAACAATTACAACAGCAGGCTTACCCATCGAGCTGATATTATGCAATATTGCCGCTTCACGTCCGTCGCTTTTATAATCTTTTGCAACATTTCATATTTTTGCTGCGGCGTTATTAATTTTCTGAAATAGATGCTATCGTATTGATGGATATTGAATTTTCATACCTTTTTATTTCCTAAAAAAAGGCCTTTTTTAGCTTTTTATTAAGACTACGTTTTATGTAAAGTACGTCGTACTGCCCCATATTTTTCATATTAGGACATTTTTGATTTTTGATTTTGCCATCAAAAGTTGACTAAAGCTTTCTAATATTACAATTAACTTACTTATCATTTTCAGGACGACTTACCCTTAATACTAAAAACAGTTACAGCCAACTATAAAATAGTAACAAATTTTAGTAAACTGTCAGATAACAGTATAACTTAGAGCGTCATTAAATTATACGTTAGCACAGACGTATTTTTACGTTGCACGTGCTATAAGCTTATTCAGCTTCTCAGAGCTTGTTTATGGCTTAAATTAAGGACTCCCTGAACATAAAACCTGATCGATGTTTCTTAAATAACGACGATAAAATATTAAATATATCTGTTGAGTAATAAATTACAGTAACGGTTAAATTAATTCATTCATAAAAGGGATGGTAATGAGTTGAACCCTTGATACAATGTTGAATCAAGATGGGATTTCGGTATCTCATAAAACGCAAATAATGTTATATACACACGCTTAAATAAATTGAAATGAGAACAGCTCAGCGTGCAATTGTTTTAATACTTTATACTTTAAGTCATGTATAATACTTTAAACAGCTCGAAAACCTAAGAAGCTTTACTTTTATAATATTACCGTTAATTAACCTGTTTATATGTTTTAGCCTCTCCGCACAGTCCGTATACTGAAGAGTCTTCATCTGCCTCCAAGCGTAAATTTATAGAAATAACCGATGATGAGAGTCCGTTAAACCACAAGCGACATAAGTTCGAGAGGATCCGCGGACGCCCCCCGCTTAGGTCCAACTTGGGAGTGGCCGGTCTCAAAAACTCCTATTCCGCAGAGAATTCATCACTTATGCAGCAGCTATCAAGCAACGAAGATAATTTGAATTTAAGTTTTTAAATAGATTCTAGTTGAAGGGTTTTATTGTAAGATGTAAATTTTCTCTCACCTTTTAAAAAGTTGGTTAAGGAAACGAGATAAAACTAAGGGACAAGAATTTTCAAGGTAATAACACTGTTGGTATCTTAAGATTATTAAGCATATATATAATACAAGGAAGTTCTGTTGTGTCTAAAAATTATGATAATTATCAATAAGTAGATTTGTTTCCAAGTTCAACCTTAAACTTGGAATAAATTCAATGCACCTACTCAATGTCATGTTGTAGTTTGTTATTGATACATCAATAAAAACACAAATATCCTTGTTTGTTTCATTTGATTTGAACTTTTGACAGATAAACAAGAATTTGAGTATAGGCCAAGATTATGTGAATACATGTGGGAAGTTATCTGCATCAGCAAGATTTGTTCAAATTGTAAAAATTATAACGTGCTCATGTTTTTGGAAGGACAACACTTTCTTACTAAATATACAAATACAAATCTTATGGAAGTTGTAACTAATGGAAGTAAATATGCGTGCATACTTCACTTATTGACTTTGTGACAGAGTAATTATCTTGCGATAATTGTCTCCTACGTGTTCTACAATCTTCAACTATAAAATATATTAAAATGAATATTTGTTAAATTGCTGAATAATAATGTCATTTTTTACGTAATCTTGCCGCGCTCGTTTATCCGACTCAACGGTAGCAATATATGGCTAGTAATTAAGTCATAGTCGATTTTTACCAGGTTAGATTTCGCGTTGCAAACTATGGATCTTAAATGCGAGGTATACAATTCCTCCCGGGACACGAACCACCGCACTGTCCACCGATAATAATGCCGTAAAGCATTTCAATTTCGTGTGTGTTTCTATGTAAATACCGAATGTACAAATCCTACGCAGTGTTCTGACAAGCTTAAGGGAGTCTGTCCTTTTCTGTCATAGAGAAATAAAAAATGCAGTAAAACCTCAAATTCTAATAAATCTAGACCCAGTGCTTTTCATGTTAAAAGTTTTTGTTTACTCTTTTAACATAAAAGCACTGGGCTTATTAGATAATATTTAGTTCCTTATATATAATAGTCAATAATAATATACACATTAAGATCAGTTAGTAGCGATATGTACCAGATAATGCCAGACCATTTGGGCTGGAAAATTGGCCCATTTTTACATATTTTGGCACGAGCTCCGTTACTGCTTTACACGTGTAAGTGAAGATAACTCGAAGCTCGAACATAGCATAATTCAAATTAATTCGGGTCAAACCCTTTGGCTAAAAAATACAACCTTTTATTATGATAACTGGGAAAGATTTTCGTTTTATGACTAAGTATCACCGAAGGTTAAGGACTAACTTAATGTAGTTGTACGGACATTATAGAGTATAGTCTTAGATACAGTACATAGATTGAATTATATATTAGACCTATATTTGGGCCTCAAATAATAAGAAGTTCAAACCAGCAAAGTGTGTACAGAAAAAGCTTTTAAATGAATATACGTTACGTTGATAAAGATTAGAATGTGTTTTTAAGTTAATTAATTGTTATTTAAGTTAACTAATATATTTCGCATTTTAGAAGCTAATGCATCCACTAGGCACTTATTTATATCATTTACTTTGGTTATTGGATATTATGAGAGAGTCTGCAGAGTGTAAATGTAATGAAACGAATCCTTGTCGCAGTCCGTGACGTTGTGCGCCATTAATAACGTGTTAATAAGTCGCGACCTAATAAAGAGGTTTTGTGTAATATTCATGCGCCTACGGCTTAACATAACGGTTTCGGTTTAATAATAATTTGAAGGTGATAATGAATGTGTTATGTTTCGTTTCGTAAAAACACAAATATTTTTCATACATATATTATGGACTGAATCTGTGGTGCTAACTGTGGGAAAGTCACAGACATTACGAAACTTTTTTGCTTCATATTCGTACTAATATGTGAAAGATAGAAAGAACATAATATATCTCTTAAATAAACACTGCTTTGCCCACTTTAGTAATTAATGTTCCAGATTGATTCAGTAAACCCGAGGGAGCTCAGTCAAACCGCGTTTTCCTTTCAAAAATTAGTTAACATAAAAGTCCCGCAATCCACTATTCGAAACGTTTCGTTTCTAAAGCTTTGTGGAAACCAAACGAGGATGTTTGATCTTCATGATTGCAACACGTGTTTCCACACAAAATTTCTTAATGAATTATCATTTAGTTCAGACAAGAAGCGGTTTTATGCCGTTTGCTCGAAGGCTTTTTAGGTTGATTTATTATTCTCAAATGAAACGTTTGGTTAAGACTAGATGGAATTTGAGAAAAATAGAATGTTTGCAGGGTTTCGTAAAGAAACTTCATTATCAATATTCTAGTTAAAATAATTGTATATCTTATACTTATTCCTATAATTCAATCAAATAGTGAATCTATCTGTATATGTACGTTCTCAAGGAAAAAGTTATATTTGATAATGTAATTTTAATAACTCGAATTATTATTAGTAGGTAAGAAAAACGATTAACAAATGACTATACTGTTCTACTCAACGAATTACAAAGAAAATTCACGTCCTAACGTTTTAGTTAATATTCATATCAAAGTATAAAATGAGTGGATAATTTGTACTCATCCTTAAAAAGGAAAGATACCAATTTCTTGAATAGGAACAGGAACACATCGTCTCGAGCGTAATATGAAGTTGTGCTCAATAACGACGCTTATTCCCAACACGTTTGGAATCGCACGTGACTGTATTATTTCAAATTCAAAGGGTAAAAAGCAGTACCGTATTAAAAAGATGGCCCTAGGAATAGGAGACACGCGCGAGCCATAGCTTTTAGTAATGCGACACACTTAGGCGGGTTACACATGAGGAAGAACAGGTTCAATATTAAGTTATTTTATCGACCATCGATATAATGTCACTGGTCTATTTGTCCCTGAGAATGAGTCTGTACAGGTGATTCGAATGCCAGACGATATAACGACAATGCGTCGTTCAAGACAAAAGGCAGTTTAAAAAAATCTGACTACCCTTCATGTGCTGTTATCAAACAGTAAAAAATTTAACAGTAAAAAACTTAAATATATCAATTTTTTTCACCTTTTATATCTTATTACAGTTAATTTCTAATTAATTTAGTAACATATTATTTTGTTGACAATGTTCGCGGTTACCAAGTTATTTTGCTCAATGAGATCACGGCCTAATTAGTAAATAGTAAGCCTCTTTTACCCTATTCCATTATTTCTTATTAATAATAATAGGATTGCCATCATTATATCGAACATATCAAAGCGCTCACATAATGTATAATATTATACGTGATATGTTCCGTTCTGCGGTCTGTGTGAAACTGAAACGATTTCACAATTTTTGGTTGAGTACTTCTTTTATCTCCTACAAGCGTCAAATTATACAAATAGATTTACTTCTTCCAAAATTTTGCATCGAATAGTATAAACCTAGTACTTTAATCTGATTAGCTATACCACGTGTACGTCGTGTAATCCGATTCGAAATACAATAGCGCAGACATAAATCAATGTCCGTAAAAGATTTATAAGAGTGCAACTTGCTAAAAGTAATTATACAAGTTTCTGTCAGAACTCGTGAAGATAATATCACGCGCAACTCGAAACATTTCTACTTTCATAACTACTTTAGCTTGGAGCATATATTACATACATATTATATTGTACGACAAATTGAATACTGAGGTTAGTTATATGAATCCGCTTATTATTAAAAGGCTGAATTATTTCTTCAAAATCCTTTCAGGATTTATTTAGTCTGAGTAGTTCTTATTCACAAGCCAGAAATCCACGTACGCACGTAGCGCATTGGTTCAGTTTCGGAGGGATGATATTGTCAGCAATAATTAGACGTGTTTTAGGGAGCAATATTGAGGAAGAAAGTAATAAAACGCGCACAAAGGGGCCCAAACAATGGCCCTAATGGTCCCCGGATGTCGCGCAGATACCGGAAGTGACGTCACGATAAGAGTTAGCCGCGGCTCAGCCCGGCTTTGTCCGATATAATTTAAGACTTTGAACGCGGTTTTCTTAACACATACATTTATTGCGAATATTACAAAATTTTAACTCAAATTGTACGAATTAATTAACTAACGGTACCCTCTCAATTATTTTGATAACGTAAACTTTATTATTAACATAGCCTAATACAACGTTTTAGGTGATTACATAGTATTTGCTCCATTACGTATGTATGTATCATTGTAATTGGATATAAAATCACCTATACTTCAATAAACACTTTGAAATATAAAAGGATTCTGCACAAATATTAACCATGAAAGAAAAACGTAAATAAAAGGAAGTTATATTTTTCTATTTAAATGGTTTGTGCAGATATTCAGTTAGCTTAAACAATAGTAATTCGAGGCCAAAATGTATGGCGCCGCAGCTATGTTTTATCATTAACAGTATATCGTGTAACTCATAGTACAGCGTTCATTCCCAAAGGCTTAGCGTGTTCCGACCGCAAGCTTATCTATCTGCAAGTTGCTGATGCAATTTCATTAGGGGCGGGGTTATAAGGAATAAGCGGGGAATCCGTTCTGGGTAAAAAAAAAACTGTTTTCGTTGATATGAAATTTATAATTTTCACTGGTTAATTACGGAACCAGCATAAATATATAGTTTCAAAGAAGTTTACAGTTTTGAGATGGACAGTCAAGCATGGAGAGTGAAATACACCAACATCAACCAATATCTATAATATTGGATATTCGGAAATGTAGAGACTGGAACCGATTAAACTTCACGGCTTTCATCCGTGAACGGTGATCGACGGTTCAGTCTAACAGGCTTCAGAAAACTTATATATGGATAAAAACATAGTACAACCGGAGATCAAAGCCACGTCCCTTTGATTATTAGTCATACATTGCTATCATTAGATAAGACCAACGGATTCGTCGATAACTATTCTTTGGTAGACATATTTATTGATTATCTAAAGATTTAACTAATAATCAATCAGTATCATATTACTGAGTTATTATTAGTTATATTATATTGAAGTATTTTAACTGTTTAACTAGTTAAGTACAGGGCAATCGCTCCGCTTTTGACACGAACCATTCCTAAAGCTCGGATAACAATTTTAACTAAACGCTCCGCAAACTCGCGAAACTGACAGCCGATAGAGATAACATGAATTGCGTTTGAATTTTCAGTATTTTTCTCGTTTCGCTTGTGTAAGGGTTACCGCACACAACGCTTAGAGACATCGTAATTATAGTGTAAACATATTTATAAGTCAGATGCAAACAGCATGAAATATTATATGTTATGTTATTACAACTATAACTTACATCTATCTTATCTTACTAATATATAAAGCTGAAGAGTTTGTTTGTTTGAACGCGCTAATCTCAGGAACTACGAGTTCGAAATAAAAAAATATTTTTGTATTTTTATTTTTCGTGTTGGTTAGACCATTTATCGAGGAAGGCTATAGGGTATAAAACATCGCGCTGTGGCTACTATAGGCACAGCGAAGATACAGCGGGAAATGTGAAACATTTAGGAAAAATTATCCATCAATATGGGTTTCCGAGGCGTACGCTGCTAACACGGTTCAAGATACCCAAAAAATATGTATGAGAGAATGATTTCTTTTCAAATGATCTGAAAAAAAATCCACGACGCTATGTGTCTATCTTTTAAGATTAACTTGCAAGAACGACGAGAAGGGACGCGATCGACGTCGTGGCTAACAGCTTCAGTTTATATAGATGCAAAAATTAATTTAGATACCCAAAATAACGATTCTCACGGACGACATCGCTGGCACAGCTAGTAAATAATAAAATAAAATAAAGGTTTAATGTACTACCGGCCAATAATTCCCAGCTTTCTTTGGCGGAAATTCTTTTTTAATTCGACCTGGGTCTATCAGATACGTATCTACAAGAAGACGGTTTATTTTTATTAGAATAATAATAAGATGTGTTTAAATTTCACAAACAAAGATCTTGTAATTGTTCACTCAAAAGCTGTTTTATTTCCTATGTTTAACATTTTATGTTCAATTTTAATATGAAGGACTACTTATATCTTTTCCATCATTAAAAAGATGTAAAAGAGGCATTACAGTATTATCGACCTTGGCCTTAACTCTACGTCACACGTAAATGTGAACCCTATCCAGTGCTAATGAGGTACTATTTTGTCTGCAGGTGCACGGCTCTTGGGGTCTACCGGCGTTCGTGTGCGACGTGTACATAGCGATGGATGTGACGTCATCGACGTCAAGCATTTTCAATCTTGTCGCCATTTCTGTTGATAGGTACGTAATTAACCACGGTATCGCCAATCTGTTCGAGGGTTTTTGCTTCTGTTAATTGAAGTGTCCCTTAAGTGCCGTATGTGGACAAGTTTCTAGCAAATAAACTGATTAAGCTACATAGAAACATAAATATAATAATATGTACATTCTTAACTTATATTTACTTTAAAAATACATTGATTTTACTACACCCAAACATATTCAGATATAAAATCTTAAATTTCGAAGAATAAGAGTCGTTTAAGATTATTATTTAATCAATCCCTATATATTTCCTCATAAAATATTATCTAATGCAGAAATAGAAATTGAATATTACATACCCCGACCTAAGTGCCCTTATTAATTTAAACGGTGAATTCCCTTTATCGTGTAAGGCAAAGAAATTGCTCTTGCACTTTTTGACGTAGCAAAAGGGAATGATTGTATGTTATTATTTTAAAATTTCGTTAATCGCTTTACACTGAGGAAAGAATGAGATACGATCATAATGAAGTAGTCAGAATTTCTTGAAATTTTAACATTATACCAACCTAGCATTGCGTCAAGTCAAGATGACTAGGGTTCAAAGTTCCGAAGAACACGCCAGTTTTGGTCAGTATTGTCTCCAGGTAAAAAGTAAAAGGGAGACAGAACTGAGTTAGTCGCAAAATCCACCCCAGCTTTAACTATATAATTGAACAGGTATATCGCAGTGACGCAACCCATAAAATACGCGAAGCACAAGAATAACCGACGCGTCTGGTTGACCATCGTGCTCGTGTGGATGATATCTGCAGCCATCGGCGCGCCGATCGTGCTGGGCCTGAACGACACGCCGGACCGCAACTACGACGAGTGCCTCTTCAACAGTCTCAACTACGTGCTGTACTCCTCTCTGGGTTCCTTCTACATCCCTTGTATCATGATGATGTTCCTCTATTATAATATTTTTAAGGTGAGACTATCTTATGACCTCTGCGAAGACGAAAGTTCAAACTTACAAAATAAGCAACGTTGATTTTGGTCTTTTCAAATTACCTTGACAATGTTATGTTATTTAATAGGCATTAAGAAACCGCGCGAAAAAGCAAAGGGCAGCCAAAAAGCCTCCCGTATCTGGTGAACCAACGGGCACCGCAGCCGCCGTAGTCATAGAGAATGTAGCACAGATAAGACAACTGGAGACTGCTATAGATGACAGACCTACCAACACAGGCTCTGGGAGCAATGAGGACGACCACGAAGACAGGTAATAATTCCGTGCATACGTGAAATCCTATTTCCTATTTCCCCCCGTGGAGCATGGGGCAAATACATTTCTATATCCGTTTTACTGATAGTTTTATTTTTAGGCAAGTAGTAGATCAGACTTTTACGCCCTGTCCGACCAGAATCGATTGATTCGAACCCAAGACCTCTCGCGCTTCACGCAATGCTAGGCAATATGTGTAACCTACAGAGGCGGTCCGGGCATGTGAATATTTAAAAGTTTACAATAAACAACGTAAGCGCATTAAAATGTTTTTCGCAGTTTCGACAAGCGGTCTGTGGAATTGGATGTGGATGTAGATGAATGTCACGTGATACCCAATGACAAATCGACCGAGTTCATGCTGGCCACGGTCACGGAGGAGACCAGCAAGTGAGTGTTGTTTCAGGCCACATTAATTATGGTCCCAATAGCTGACTAATTTATTATGTTCTAAATATACGTTCAACCCAGAGCTATTTTGGTTGAAATTTTATTTCAATTCATATTATAATCATTAATAATCGGTATACGTCGGTAATGGTAAGCCAATTCGTTATGTTTGTCACAGGGCTCCGAAAAAGAAAACAAAATGTCAAATAGTTCAAGATCCGAATGGTAACAATGACTCCGGTTACGCTGCCTCCAATTTAGAAGACACGATAAGGGAACATATCTCGCCTCCTGCGTCACCATCTATAAGAGACGCTACAGTATTGAAAAATCTGTCGTGTGAAAGATGGAAGAAAAATGGGAAGAGAGTTGAAGCAGATAACAGGTATTGCGAAAATAAGATACAAGTGTATTTGATTTAAAAATCGATAATAAATTAAAAAATGTTGAATTTATTTTCAATTTTTAAATTATGTAGTGCCTTCATGTAACACAATAACATGTAAAAAAATAATAATAAGTTTAGTTTTCAAGTTTATTTCATTGAAATATTTTAGTTGTTTAAAATTATTATAATGCTATACAGGGAAATTGTTTGTAATTTTTGGTTATATGAAACAACTCGTATTCATGTATAAAAAAAACTTTTTTAATATCATGAATAACCGTACTTCTCTCAGTGCGTTTAATTTGTTATTTCTTAATACTAAAGATTTAGGTTTACCTTCTCTCATGCACACTGAACGTAAAATAAAAAAGGAAATATTAAGTAATAACGTAGATATACTAATATATACAAAGTAAGATCAAAATGTTGACGCAGTTTCTTTCATCATTGTATTACAGAAATGCATCAATTGCCTTCCGTTCTGAGGACGACCTAGCCTCCAGCCATTACGACCTTCGTGATGGCACCAACAGTAAAAAGGAGAGAAAGGCTAGTTCAACCGCTAGATTCACTATTTACAAGGCGAATAAAGCGAGCAAGAAGAAGCGAGAGAAATCGTCAGCAAAGAAGGAAAGAAAAGCTACCAAAACCTTGGCTATTGTGTTAGGTAGGAATTATTATTAGTCCATAAAACGTATTGTAACGATAATCAGATCAGTGACACCGATACTGGATACATCGAGCACACTGACATTTTTTGCTACAGAGAGGACAAATACTGGTACTATTTTAACTCTTATCGCTAAACCGCGAGAGAAGAAGCGATGTAAATAACTTCCCCGAACACAATGTTTGAGCATTGTTGCTAATCCAAACTTAGAAGTTAGATCGAAATATCGTTGGACAATTTTTTCTACAAGTTCGTACACGTTGGAAACTCCTAAGTGGTTCACCTATTTCAAAAGGGAACTTGTTAAAACTTGTTTCAAGTTGCAAAGTATTTGGAGGAACAAAATTACTTATATCGAATCTAAGAAGTTCACACCTTTTCGCAATAGTACAAGAGTCCGAGAGGATATCAGAGGATTACTTTAGCGCGGCAGCGAAACATAAGGCATCTAGCGTCCTGATTAAAACTTCCAGCAATTATTCGCTTTTGATATAATGATGTCTGATTAGGATGCCAGTCAAATAAGTAAAGACAATTGTTTATCTGACACGGACGTACTCCTTTCGACGTCACTCGAGTAAACCCGCTTTTGTGCCTTGGGCTCTCCTACTACAAATAATTCGAGTGTTCCGAACTGTGATATCTAAGCATCTCGTGAACTCAGCAAAATCTTGAAAATGAACAGGCAATTTAATGACCTAAAAGCTTCTAACTTTATTCTTCATTAATATAAATTACAATTTTCCCTTATTATACACACCTTTATTAATTTGGTTCGCGAAACTTTGTTGTTTCCATTTTGTTTATACGTTTTTGATTGACATTTGGGTTTAACTACAAAATCTAAAATGGATCGGATATTCAATAGAAAACAGTATAGTTAATTGAATCACATTTTATCTGTTATAGTATAGTAAAGTTAACTTTGAGTAACCAACATTGCAATGTAATTTCAATAAAGCTAGGTAAATACTGTCAATAGTTTTCGCGAAACACTTTAACTTTAATCAGAAATTTCTTGCTACAGGTGTCTTCCTCTTCTGCTGGACTCCGTTCTTCACGTGCAATGTTTTGGACGCTATCTGCGCAAAATTCGGGCTCCAATTCTCGCCCGGAGTGACCGTCTTCATCCTCAACACTTGGCTCGGCTACATAAACTCATTCCTAAATCCAGTAATCTATACCATCTTCAATCCGGAGTTCAGGAAAGCCTTCCGCAAGATCCTCAAATGCAGCACCTAGCGCTTGGACTACGTGGTCGTGTTCACCCAATAGATTGACGCAACTGTACATAATCTTACAACGAAATATTGGGAAATATGCGACCAGATCTGTTTTAATATTTAGAAGTGTCGTGGTGTAACGTTGCTCTCACTAGCTGTATGGACCTCCTCCCCATGTCGAACAAACTCGAATAATAACTCTTCTATGAAACGCACGATTTTTGTTTGTTAGTTTTGAACCCGCTTTTCAAATCTGGTATTCTTAATTTATATTACGATTTACGACTAGTGAGAGATAACGATAAAGTGCTTTAACTGTGTACGCATAATAAACAGTATTCTTAATTATAACTAGTTTTTAATAAATGAAAATGAATTCCTAGTGAAAAACGCCAAAGCTAATAATTTAAGCTTTTATTTAGTTACGGTTGTGATTATTTTGTACAGTTTTAAATGACTTTTAATTCTATAAATATATAAATTAATATTGACCATAAAACTGTAGGTAAGTAAACATTAAAAATATTGGTTCGTTAAAAATTATATTTACTATTTTTGTTAAGGATTAAATTTATTATGATCTGTTGTATTAGTAATGACCATTTTGTTTAACGTGCATTTAAATGTAGCAATACAGTAAGGGGATCGATTACCATAACAAAATCCTATAGTAATTATAAGCTATATCCAATATCGGATCTGTAGACTAATACTTCCTATAAAGGACTTACAAGATTATGCAGCAAAGTAGTTAGAATATAAATTAAATTTCCTCTCGACAAATGTGTTTACATGGTAAAACTAATATTCGCGGTTCTATGAAATACATTTCCACGTTCTTTTAAACAAAGTTATTTGAATTAGTAATAAAAGATAGTTGTAATATGTATTTAAAAAGATTGTTTATGAAGTCAATGCACAGCGTGATTTGATATTTGTAAATAGGTAAAAATACTTTGATCATATCAATAACTGTAAATATCTGTCTTATATATTATTATTGTTAAACATATAGCAAATACGACATCGCTCAGCATAGTCTCTTGTTAATTCTAAACTTGATGGATCATTATAATATTACGAAATATTAAGTGGTGGTTTTTAATTCTTACTTATTATATAATATTTTAATTATTCTTTGGCATTTACTGTGGATGACTACAAAGTAATGCTTCGTTTTGTTATTGCAATATTTATCAGTTCGTAATATGAAGATTTTTAGAGAATTCTCTGTGTACTTTATTATTATCGAAACGTTAGTTTAACAAGAGTTCACTACGACAATATATCTAGTACATACAGTTGCTTTTGAAAACGATTTGAACTCGAGTTATAATGAAAAATGTATGTCTATTAAGTACCCGAATAAGGGAAAGATAGAACCATTTGCCAGAGAGGCCTTAGGTGAGTTAACAATTACGCACAAGGACGAAATTCGAAAAACACAAAGTGGATTGACATACAAAATAGCAAAATTACAGGTCAATTCCATGAATTTGATTCTCTTTGAAATTTATTGTCATTTTGTAATTGTTAACATGGCTAAAGGCCTAAATTATAAGATTCCGGCCAGCAATAAAAGTCGATTGGTGTTATTATATCGGTCGTGTTGTTCCTATATTTTTCAAAATAAGCCCAGCTTATTTTACTAGTCCCACAACAAGGAAATGAAATATGTATTTTGTGTCGTAGAATAGTAAAATTTTCAAAGAGTAAGTATATATATGTATGAAGTTTTTTTTGAACATTGTAATCGAAGTTGATCTCAATTTTAATTTTGCTCAAATAGAACCAAAGTTTGCTCACGACGTATTGCTCATATTCGATTCTTACCTTTACAATTGTTTTTGTATATAATATCATAAGTAGATACTAATTTCTTATTCCGGAAAATGACAAATGCATACAGACTTACAGTAGGTACTAATTTTTATTAGTTAATATAAAAGAAAGTATAGAGTTAATAAAAAAAATATGATTGTCATGAGACATCAAAAGAAAGAGGTTAAAGGTACAACACGACTACTTTTATCAAATCAAAGACGAACAATATCACTTTACGTAGTCAATGTACCTACATTGTACAATCGTATTACTAATATTAGATGTATCTCATTGTTATATAAAAGCTGTGTTTGTAAGCTCAACTTTTCTTTCATAGAGTATAAACATAGATTATTTTGCAATAATACTTGGTAGGATTTAACGAAAACTATATAAAGTGACGACTATGTGTTAGATGCGCCAAAATATGTTACTATGTATTAGTGTAAATAAAAAGATGTAACTTAAGACTTCCTTCATTATAACAAGCTAATATTAGCAACAAAAACTTTAATAACTTATTTTACTGCTGAATAAAAGTATTGACTTGTGATGTACGTTTGCATTCTAAGGCGTCATGTAAATTACTTAAAATAAGAGATGTCAGTTTAAATCTATCTACTTCTAATATACAAGTTATATAAATTCCTGGAATTGTAAACGAAGGTATTATCAATTAGTATCTATTGTTGTACAGGTAGTGTTTGAACTTTCTATGCAAATTTGTGATGATTTCAAATATAATAATCTGTTTTTATGACGGTCATTTTATTTTTCGGCGCTTGATATATAATAGAAAAGTATCCACTTTTTTCACTATAATACCCATAAAATAAAATCGAACAAGCTTCGACCTGAAACATTGGCAATGGACTGCGAAGCAAATAAACAAAACCTTGAGAAATGATTAGTTATTACACAACCAAACAAAAGGTAAATATCAAAAGGCTAACATGAGATAATATTTAACGAACTTTCAACACGGCACTCCCGAAACAAAAGTACTATCGCGAACAAAATCCAACTAGTGTTCTCCACAAAAGGTGGGTACCTCCTGAATTAAATACGACCTCTGTTTATGTCGTGTGCAAACTCTGTTTCCACCGCAGAATACTGAACAGACCAGAAGGAGTTTTCGACCATATATGAGAATACATACATACAATAAATAGTTTAATTAAAATATACAATTGTAGATATTTTTTGCGGCTTTATTTGCATGACAACGGACTCATTTATTATCCACACCATTTTGTATAAATCATGACAGCCCTACTTTGAGGACCTTGGCGGTTTCTGTTATGTTCCGTACTCTGTGCTTTTCACACAACTCTTCGGTTCTCAAACACGGATTTGCCTTGAATATTATATACTGCGAAAATGAAATTCCATTAGGGCTCCTTTTGCTAAATGTGGTGTAAATCTAAGATGTGTCTTGAGAATAGATACTAAGAAATAAAGTTACAATAATATTTATCCGTATCCAAGTAAACAAAAGTTTATACACAATACTTTTTATTACAGAATACTTTTTGATACAGGGACTGTCTTAATTAATTTGATTGTAAACTACGCATATGGTTAATTGATCGCTATAGATATGGGCACTATAATACCCGAGATAGGTTATAAGCTAATGGTAACATATATTTGCTTAAAATAAGTTGGTAGTGTTATATTCGCGGTTGTCATGAAAATCACTTTGTACACTTTTGAAAATAATTAATAATAAAAGACTATGAATATGAGCGAAGAAGGACTAAGAGGTCAAGATATACGTATATTATAGTACATATAAATAATATCAGCTGCCAAGGACGGGTATGCTTTTGAAATAGCTTCTTTTCTTAGTGTCATAAAGCGGAAGACAGCTTCCAAGTTTTGACCTTAAACATTGGCGCAAGTTACAGACAGACTCTTTTGGCCAGTTCGTTGGTTTAATGCTAGCAATGCTTGGCGAATAATTAATAGGGGTCTTAGGTTTAATTCCCACCACGTCCCACCATTTTCTAAACAATTCCTTTTTTTTAATAAATTTGACTTTGAAATTCTGGACACTAAGTGAGTGGTATAAGTATCTTAATTCTGTCGGGATTACGAACCGATATACACTGATTAAAAAGCCGTCAAGTATAATCGCGCTTTTGTTTCAGTCTGCGAACTTTTGTTTCTGTCGCGACCACATAACATCTTGTTTAGATGTCATGTGCTCGGGGTATTTCACCTTTGTTTGTTTGTTTGAACGCGCTTATCTCAGGAAATAATTGTTCAAATTGATTTGGTATTCAATGGACCATTTATCGAAGAAGGTTAGGCTACAAAACGTCAAGTTGCAAACAATAGGAGCCAAGAAACAGTGGGAAATGTGGAAGAACATTAATCTTTGAGAATGGACACGCAACGGATATTTTTTTTAAAATGTCGTACGGCAAAAGAAGTTTTAACAGGTCCGCTAAGTTTTAATACGTTTACTTTACATATTTCTAAGATAGTTTAAAATGTAGCTTTGTAATTCGCAATTATTGAAACCTTTTATTTTTAAGTTGCTACTTTCTTTAATCGCTTAAGCCCTTCACTCGTACCCCAGCCCTCGGATAATAGACGGTTGTCTCGAAGTCCGAAGTCAATTTCAGGCATATTGTCCGAGGAGAAAAGATTCATCTTGAGTTAATGTACTTCATAATATTACGTCTTCGCGGAGCCATTGTGTTGGGATTTCAAGAATTAGGGCCATTCGTACATTGGACAGTTCTAGATTTAAGTTTTCTATTCCTTTTACCTTTTCGATAAGAATTATTTCTTTTGTCACTTCGAACTGGATTACTGAGATGATAGGATCGCTGTATTGATGCACACAGAAAAAAGCCAATACCATTTAAATAAATCCTATGTTGAACTTTACCTTTTTAATAAATATATTTGTCTGTTATTTGGTTAATGCGGCTTATATTAATTTAATCATCTGTTAGAAAGAACAATGTTTTACCAAAAATATTACATAATTACCTTTAGAGCAGATAAAGCGAAGAGTTATTTTTAAGATAGAGAAATATTATTTATATCAATAAAGTTGTGAATTTTTATCACAATTCAGTGGAAAAATATTTGAAAAAGCTCAAGGAAAAGGAAGAAAATACATTTGCAGTTGGCAAGTGCGGAGGGAGCGTTTGTGTCGAGTCGACTTCAATGAACTCTATGAAAATACCACCTCGTTCTGAGCTTATTTTTATTTTGCGCATTAAATATGCATGTTATAGTGGGAGCTGAGCACTGTGCGCCGCAACTTATGTAATTTTACAGTTTAAATGTAGCTTTCATTTTTTTTCTGTTTTTAACTTTCATACTGTAATATTAAATTATTACACCGCTATATATCTATGTCCGCTGATAGTAATGTAGGTTATCTTTCACTGTCAGTATACGAACAATTTATCCTGGTTCATATCCTAACCTGAAGTTTGAATGGAGGGTGTTATACAACAATCCCACTACTATCTGAGTAGTAGGATAAATCGAATATTTTAGGTTTTACGGAAATTTTCACAAATATATTTAATACTCAGCCTAATAATTCATTTTTTTGCTTTATTAATAATATTTAGTAACATTTTTACCGAGCTTACCCCTCGTAATTTGTTCTAATTAAGATCTAACCGAGCGTTAAAATAGTTTCCTGTGGCATTTTTCTTTGAAATTCCGTTTATGTTTCTAGTTTAAAAGGGAGAAATACAAGATCGCTCATTGTTCTTAGAAAAATGTATGAAAAAATAATAACGTTTTGAAAGATTTAAGAAAAATGCGAGATACGTGGTTAATGACAGCCATTATTCACCTGATGAACTCTTCTAGACCAATTCCTTGCCTTAAAAACCCTGATAAAACCTCAATTTTGCCGGGCACTTTCAGTTAAATCGCACATCCTATTCTGGCTAATATCTAAGAAATGAATAGCAAAACTAAGAATCAATTCAGCGAGTGTATGAGGTTTGCAAGTCAGGCTTAGTGGCTTAACACTCGTAACCAGTTATGAGTGCACATTTGGGACACTGTTTACTTGTGAATTTTTAATCAGTAATTATTTACAATTCCTTCCTCTTGAACCACTCTATCTATTAAAAAACTGCATTAAAATCAGTTGCGGAGCTTTAAAGATTGCAGCGCACATAGGGACAGAAAAGGCGACTTTGTTTTATAATATGTAGTGATCTACAAATATACGAGCACCCAACTGCTAGAAAAACTAATTTAGCAGAATCTCAAACCCTTTATAGTCAACCGAAAAGACACAAAGCCGCAAATATTTCCCTCAATGCGTGAAATATGAAAGCGGAATTGTTCGTACATTTCAATTGAGATTTCATGAGCGAGGGCTGTATTTAAATAAATCTTCACGAATTCGCGACAAGTACAAAAGAGTTAGTTAAACAGACAATTAACCGAAAAATGCAAGGTACAAAGAGATACTAATTTGCGATGCAGATTGCATTTTGCATGCCGTCCGTCTCGATAAGGGTGAGCGTGCATTCAACAATGGTTTTCTCTTCTCTTTAGTAATTAATAAGAGTCATTTTAGGAACATCTTATGTTAAACTCGCCTTTAACGGAACTGATATTGTATAAAATAAAAAATAAAAACTAACAATTTACGAATATTTCTCTCGTGTTATAAAAGAATTATACTTAGCCCCTTCTTTGTTATCTAGATCTTGTGTGCGCTTTTCTTTATCGAGTTTTAACACGTGCGCAGCAAGAACTGTGATTTTTAACTGTAACTAACGCGTACCTTGCGGATATTTTACAACCAATTTAATTCACACCTTCAAGATGACGACTGCAGTTTTATTAAGTTTTATTCAACACTAAACTGGCCGATTACGACATTGAAAGAAACCAGAGAATCTTATATAAATATACTGAACTTTAGTTCATCTGAAGATTTTTCAAATGGAGATATTATATGTCCTAAGAAAAAATATTAAGGTAAGAAAAACGGGTTTCAGTTTGAAGAAGAAAATCTTACAGAAGTAAGCAAACTTCGTTTTAAAACATTTTAACAAAATACCCTGTTACATTGAAGTTTATGTTTTGGTGCTGATTTACAGCATTTAATAAATGCGTATGCGTATGCGTGCAATAACAAAGCTAGAATTTAAAAACATCAATTCAATCACATAAATTGAAAAAAATTTCGACTCGTGCAGGACTTGAACCGGCATCGATTATGAGCAACAGCGCCGTATGCTGACGACGCCGGTTCAAGTCCCGCCGTCATGTGCATTAAAATGTGAAAAATATTAAAGTTTCAAAAGTAAAATTGTTATCTTAAACTGTAATACTGACGTCGGGGTCTACATTCAATAAATCGTCTAATGATTATATTACCTAAAAACAAAACACACTTCATTTGCAATACATCTTTACGTCTATGTTAGGTATTGCCGATTCGATCCCAAATCTTTAATTTGCGAATCGTTCACATTCGCGGCTAATAACGTTTTGTCTAAATTTTTAATGATCATTTTTAGCATTAATTTGGGAGAGATCTGAGAAAGGGCGTTTCACCGCAAACTATTAAGGAATTTCCCTTCGCCTCTTAGCACCTGTAAACCTCTCCATAAATTGCGGTGGACCTTTGGGCACACCTTGTACCTGTCCTTAATATAAATAGGGCATTTATCTTCCTAAAATAATTTTATATAATTCTCAGATGTTTTATTTAACTTCACCGTTCGCTGTCTACTTTTTCAGCGTATCGCATTAGTTAAACGTGTTAGCCGATCGCCCAATACCTGTACGACCGAGTTTCAGTCCTGGCCTGATGTACTGTAACGTACTTTCAGTGCAGATACCACTAGAACGACGCGGCTTTTCCCGCTGTTAACAAATTATCAATATCTGTTAAGTGTCTTCAAAGAGATTACAGGCTATCAAACGGATTAGCATAATTTTAGCATTGTCTGTGGCTTTAAGTTCGGCCTGAACAAACAAGTCCGCCAATATCGAAGTGCTGACAGTGAATAGTTGATAATTGTCTTCCCTAATTGATATTAAATTGTGGGTTTATCGAACGCCTTTAATTCCTACTACTACTACTACTAATACTAATTCCTTAGCTTTCACAGTATTTCGATTGGGAGGAACGAAATAAATTTTAAAAATACTACACTAAATAAATCGTTTTCATTCAAAACGAACAAAGAAAGTCCAAAGAACACTGAGCTCATTGGATATCACTCTGTGTTGAGAATACAGAAAAAAAGCAGAGAACCTTGGAACAAAAGCCAACTAAAAAAAAAAAATCAATATCTGCATTTCTTAAACGGGGTTCCATTATAATCCTGCGGTTTTGTATTTAAGTAGCAAGTATAAAAATAAATTAAAATTTGTTCTGTTTTGCTCTTGTACCAAGTGCGCGAGGGCACGAATGTCAAAAGTCGCGCCTCTATATTTAAAATTATTTTTTTAATGAAAAAAATATATATTAGCGCTCTTGTCGCCAATAACGCGTCGCGAAAGAGTCACGCTATACTCTGTGACAGAGCATAGTGACTTAACAGCTGTCAACTTCGATAGTTAATCGTGACATGACGTGACATTGTAATGTGCGGAATAGTTTTTAACCTCACTTCATAGTGGCGGGAATTAATAAATTACTAAAATAATAATTCAAGTGGCGAGAGTCTAGATGGTTACGGCTGAACGGTCGTGTTACCTGCCGCGAGGTATTGTGAAAGTTTATATAAAGTATATACTTATTTTGTTAAAAATACATTAAGTTCAACTTCAGTACTGAAGAAACTACTCATATGCACATTGCTCTTGGAGGGAAAACTCAAGTTTCCATCTTGTAGAGCCCACAGTTGGAATAACAAAATAGTCCGAACGAAAGAGCTTAGAAGCTGTTGAAAAGTTCGCTCTCAATTTTCTTAAAAGGCAACGCAATTCCAATATTTCTTATATTATAAAGTTGCGAGTATTTCTCAGGAGATAGAAATTCTATTCCTAAGTCGTGCATTCCTGCAGCTTCTTCCCGAAGGATTTCAGCTTAAGGTCGGGGTTATCAATATTAATACTTCTAAAGGATTTACTGTGTACTTTTACATCGATAGCGACAAGTTAAAACGTGTACTGGCTATTTATCTTCTCTATAGCATCATATCTATATTGCAATCTGCAATTAGTGACTAGATCTGAAGGTAAATATTTTAAAAGCACAGTATTATCTTTTCCATGTTACGGTGTTATATATTTCAATGGTTAGTCATCTTTACAACACTTAACACAGAGGGCGCGGTGTCTCTTATATACCTGCGAGTTGTATTTTAGGTATTGGCAAGTATAAAGTGCTAATACATTTTTTTTTCTCCACAGATATAGACATGGAATATTCCTTACTAGTAAGTACCTAGAGCTAGTGCATATGTATTTAAATAAATTTTTAATCTGTAGGTACTTTCAACGTGACGTATTTTCCTTATACATAGTTCGTACAAAGAATTCGGTTTATTAAAATAAACTGTTTTTATTTTTTATTAAAGAAAATCTAGAAAGGGTTGTATACAGAAAACTAATCACTGATTTCCTTATGTTTTAGTTTCACGCAACGAATTTCTGGTCAGTTAAACTACCGAATTATACCATTTTTTTTTTTGCCAAAATAGCAAATTCATGTTAATGAAATCCTTCAATTAAAAATTATTTTAAATAATTGATCCTGTCGTACTAAATTATTTTATTTTTATAAAGATAGAAACCACCCAACCAAGACGTCAAATTCCTTTTAGAGCTTGGCTACCGGCTGCTATAGCAGTACAAATTTGACGGATTTTTACAAATTCATTTGTTACACATATTCACTACAATATTTAACAAATAGCCCGAAACTGGCCCTTATCGTTCAAACTCTATTTTCTTGCGCACACATAATTTCGCATGCAGGGGCATAGAAGCCCGGCACTTTTATCCTAAGAATATTTAACATTATAACCTTTTTGCGTCGCGTACCTTCACCCTGAAGGGTCTACAGGTATGCAAAATATCCCTATCTGAAATTCTGAATGAGGTAAACCCGATGTTATCTTAAATTTATCTATAATAATACTAGCATGTTACAGAATTTTATTAAAAATGTGGCATATTTACGTAGGAAATACTTCACACACATTCACCCTCTTTTTCATTATTTCCTTACAAGTGTGTGAAAACAAAGATATCGTAAGTCTCATTAAAAACAAGTGTAATTAAACGCTTCGGTCAGAGGTTTCAGTAATGCCATAACATTATAGAAGGGGTTTTGTATTCTATCTTCGAGAAATTGTATACTAGTTTCGTTAATTCATACCCATAAGACGACATCACGTCCGGTACAAACTCACAGATTATCTCTTGAATGCTCTCTTAATCTTTACCTATGAATTAACCAGCTTTTGACGGGAATATATAGTATATCAAAAACTAAGTGAAATAAATATTTAAATATTTAAAGATTAATATAAATTATAATTATATTAATTGTCTTTATCCAACGATTACAAGGCATCTTTACTATTTTGCGCGAGTACCAAATCAATTATAACACTTCTAACGGTTTAAAACGCGAAATATATTTCCACTTTGCAGCAGCCAAAACGTCGGACTAAAACTATACTTTCACTAACCCACTTCTTAGTTAAAGTTTAAATACGAGGGCTAGACTTGGTTTTTCGATGGACCTCATCTAAAATCGATCCCGACTGAGATATTCGATTATCATTCCAGACAAGACGCTATTGAAGCACACAATCGAATGGACCGTTGTGAAGTGGGCCCATTCTTTCGGGACCTTTTCAAATTCTCATTGTAAATTCAATATTTAACTCGCTTCCAGAGAATGCCTCAGAAGCCATTGTCGGGGCACAATGTACATTCCCGAACTTACCGTTCGTTATAAGGCGTGTTAAGTATTCGATATTCATTTTCTAGAACGAAATTTTACTTACACTTAGCCTATTGACGAAAGACCGAGTGACTAGCTATGTTAAGTTAGTAGCAAGTAACTGTCATTAATGAATTGAATCAACTTTCAACTTCAATCATTCGATGTAGGAAAGCTTAAATTTTAGTTTGAAATATGATTGGTGTAGAATGTAAATAAAGCCCGACATGAAGCAAATAAACGTCACACTAATAAATCGGCACATTAAGGGGCCTTTGTGCGTTAATTAAAATTAAGATAAATTCATAACGTCAGGTAAAAGGGTTCACGAGGGTTAATAAATCGGGAGCCGTTCTTCATGCGGCCTTATGAAAGAACTTGGGAATATTCAATTTTGACTGGTGTAAACGCAAAATATATTTAAATAAAACATTTTTAACAGTTTTAAATGTAATATATATTACAGAACTTATTTTAAACCATTCTTGACCGAAGTTTCGTTTGCAGTGGCCGTGGTCACCGGTAGGGGTTCCGGTCCACTCCCGCTGGTAGGGTTAGTTCTAGCAGTTCGACACGGAGGGTATAATGCTAAACTCTCCACAACACAACAATGCCGGACTTGGGCGTGCATTAGGCATTCATAAAGGACAATCGTACTAATAAATGATAACTTTTGAAAACTAATATTTATCATTCATGTTACTATGTTAAAATTTCTGAGATTTGGGTGTATATTGTGAGTAGTAGTAGTAGGTATATATATTATATTAGCGTTTTGTGTTGAAAGTAATTAAAAGTGTATTAAGTAATTAAAACTTTTCTTCTTCGCTTACTGTATTTGATTACATATAGCTTAGAGAAACATTATCGCACCGAGAAACAAGATCCCCAGTAGATAAGGAATGAATCAGCTACACACGACTCGTCCATTCCGATATGAGAGTAGTGAGGACGTAAACGTAGTGACATGTATCGGTTTTATTAGGAGCAGCCACATCGCTCTAATAATATAGGCGAGAATACGAGACTAGAGATGGATGTGGGGCCACGAAAGATGCGATTGAAAGGAACGCCGTTAACTGTACTAATATAATCCAGGTGACACTTTGATCGCCCTAATCAATTTTTATCCAGAAAATGAAGCACAGACTATTTAATTTTCATTACTTTTTTAGCGGCTGTCCCGTCCGCGAAACAGTTAGTACATTTTGCAATAAAATTAAAAATAAGTTAACTTATACTTTTTGCGTGTTAAACCATTTAAAGTTTATTTAAATATGTACTACTCGCGTAAATAACGGACAATTTACTTGCAAAATACTTGTTTCAATTCTTACACTACTTATATGTATATAATACAAGCTGTAACCGCGACTTCGTCTGCGTAGAATAGAACCTACTGTGGCTATCAAAATTTGCTTTTGCAAACATCCTCTCTATCTTTGTCAATTATAGCTGTCATCCACGACGTCGTCCGCAAGTTAATCTTTAAAGACAGACATATACTCTCCCGGACATTTTAGATCGTTACAGAGTAATAATTTTTTTTAAACATATTTTTCGGGTATGTAAAACCGTTTTCGCAGTGCACGCATCAAAAACCCGCAAAGATGTATAATTCGTCCCGTCTTTTTCCATATTACCCGCTGTTTCTTTGCTCCTATTAGTCACAGCACAATATTTTATATATATATTTTATATATATATATCATTACTCGATAAATACTCTAACCAACACAACTTCATTTAGCCATTAATTTAGAGAATTCATTTATAGCCAATATTTCATTAGAAAACTTCATTTATAGCCATTATCTTATTAGCATAATAGCACGGTATGGTTTCTAATCGTTACATTATTAGACGTTATGCTATAGGCTACGCGCTAACAAAAGTTGTTTTTTGTTTTTTTCCTTCAGCCAGCTCCCTTTACTATTTTTTTTTATCTCGGCTTGTTCTTGTCATACTCTTTTTCCGCGACAATCTATTTGTCTAGTCTGTCGCGAAAGAGTCCTAAGCCCCGGGCCATGCGGCCAAAGTACATCTTATACCTTCGGTAGAAAGTAGTCGTTAGTAGTTGATATATACATACGATTATAAACATCGACTAGCTGGTTTAATAGCTGCAAATGTATTGATGAGACGAAGCGAAATGCATTTGAGACCGCGAGCTCTTCGCTCGAGATACGTTCGAGTATTCCAAGACTACGTCTTGTCACATACAATTTGTTTTAAACTCGGTAAAGTTATACTACAATCCTACAGAGTAATGCTAGTTAACTTATCTGTTTGAAAATACACCGAATTCAATAATAATAAAATAAACTTACTTGCCAATACTTTAGCTGTCTCAGCTATGTTCTTATTTTTGAGTAGTATAATAATAGTAATTAAATATATACAATTATTTTCGAAGGAATTATGTTAAGCTCAAAATTTGAAGTTGTGTATAACCTATGCATACTAAATGTAGGTATACGTCGTGTAGTGTAAGGAAATTAATATCCGGCGTAAGGCTTTGCCGCTAGCTTCACCTAACCTGATTAGCCACGTTCGCACTTAAGCGGGCCGATGATGCTATTACTCTCATAATCCATTAATTAATCCACCCATCCATCCTGGGATTTTTCAAATAATTGCAAAAGTAAAGGCGTATTTCTTTTCAAAATTATAAATTATCTATAATTATAAATGACGCGTAGCTGTATGAAATACTTGATACGTACTTCAGTTCATTTCATAGATATTCTATATGAAATATTGAGGTCTGCTTTACGTTCAGTGGCTCCTTGGTGTAATGATCCACCAAATCCATTATGTAGAAACATAAATTATATTACCTGATATACGTATTTATTAAAAAAAAATATTATTATATTCTGAAATATGTTAGTTTAGTTTCTGAAACATGTGGGACTTCGCTGGATATTAGGATATTATAAATTGATGGTAGTAATATCTAAACTCCACACGGGTCACAAACCAGCCACAGAGCAAAGTCCACAGATGAAAAGCCGAGAAGCTCAGTTCCAGCCGTGGGAATCATGGCATTATCTTGACTAGATGTTATACGACTGAAGCATTTTACCTTCTATCAAGTGAACGCCGCACTTGTCTGTTCTCGTCTAACAAAGAATAGGTTCGAATTCTCCGTCATTTTGAAATAAATCATCGTGCTGACACTTCTATTTCGTTACGCTAGAGCTTAGAACCGGTTAAATATTAATAATGAAATCGAGAATCGTCAATTGAGTTCAATTAATATTGTTAGTATTTCATTAATTATTCACGGCGTACGAGAGATTACAAACTAATTTAACTAATTGGGTGTCACTGTCGACACATACAATTTATTACAGTGGTATTGTGGTGCTGTGGAACTAAATAATTTACTGCATTTAATTTAATACATAATTATTGTTCGAAATAAATTAATCATGTTTTGGAGGGTAGTTATGTTTTTCTTGGGTAGTTGAGTTCTTCGCGACACGACGCAACGGCTGATTCGGGCCAGCGCGCGCTGTCAAACGCTCTCTGGTGTTGCGAGTCCGTCGCGCTCAGTTCTTATTTCGATACGGGACTGCCAATTGTGATTAATTAAGTTATAACGCCTGTTTATTGTAGAAGCTACAATAGTAATTGTTTGGTAATTTTTTCCGCGAATCTAGTGCGTTTTGAAAAACTTGTACGTGATGTACGCGTTTGTATACCTGATCCCGCCTTACGTTATATAGTTGTATTTCGTTTTTTTGTGGGCAGACAGATAAGCTACAATAATGGTGTATGTCACGCAGGAGACGGCCACTGGACCATAGGACAGAGAGTATGTACTTAGAGGATAGAACGTTTTATGTCAATATGATACAGTTATGGATATTTTTTTGTATGTCTTGTGTGTATAGAAGATATTTGTATTAATATGGTTGCTCTTATTTATACTATGCATTGACGAGAGATGGCGCTTTTTGAAATTCATACCACACTTCCGTAAATCAAAACATTTTCTGGAGCACTAACCTGAGTCAAAATTACTCTGAAGATATAAAATATTGCTTTACTTTATTTTTACCATTATGATGGTATTTTACTGGAAACTATTACGATTTATATGTGTGAGTTTTTTTTTTTGTTGCAACGGGGTTTTGATTAATTTTTAATAATAGGCAAATTGTAGTATATATAGTATATTTGTTACATATTTACAAATGATACACATAAAATTCATTGTACAAAATATCACAAAAGAGAGTTTAATATGAAATAATATCATTAGATGTTAATATTGTCATGTGAGCTCTCCTGTCGAGTATTGAATGAACACATAATCGTTCTAAGTTGTCAAGAGATGGCGCTGTAACTCAATTAAAATCCTCAATAAAGCTATGTAAGCTTCATTTTTAATTAAACTTTAACCCATATTTTTTTTCGTTGAGAGTGTGATAGAGTATTTTTTCTTCTGAGGCTTTAAATGCAGTACAGTGCCGTCTAGCGGGATCTTTTCTCGCTTAGTGGTATCCGTAGCCGAGGCCGTGACCGTAGCCTCCGTATCCGAGACCACCGTAACCGGCGTTAGAACCGTAGTAGCCTCCGTGACCGTACGATCCGTAACCTGAAAATACGCATTTCAAATTAAAGATCGGGGAACAGTTTTGCGAGGAAAAGTAGCCGAAATCCATTTACATGGCCGACTGATGTGTTAACTATTTTTACTGTCAAATTTCATTAAAATCCATTCAGTAGTGTCTAAAAGTGTAGGAATCATAGATTATTCAGACTGGACGTAAACCAGTGTAGCAAGTAGTAGCTTTTAACTAGTTTATTTTTTTTTATTCCGTAAAAGTTACATTTGGCAAACAGTATCGTTCCCGATTCAGTTAAACCCCTAAATCGCATCTGTTGTGGAACTCTACTCACCTAATCCGGAGTATCCACCGTAACCACCGAGACCAGAGTAAGCACCGTAACCACCATAGCCTCCCAAGCCGCTGTAGCCAGTGTGGTCAGTGGTGTAGGCGACCTTGCTTACGGCAATTGGGGCTGAAAGATTTACATACATTAATATCGCAGTCCAGCAATTTTAAATAAGAAAAAAGGAATTGGTCATTGAGTGTGAATTTGAAGTTCTTTTTTTTAATAAAAGACAGTAACGGTTTGTAAACCGAGAAGATCAAAACGTCTTTTTCAACATGGCCTCAGGCAATACATAAACCTTCGATCAAATGCTTCAGAGAAGTCGTTACATCTCGTTATTAAAATTCATAAATAAATGGACAAGTAGACATTACTAAGAATTCTCAATAGCAAATAAACCAGAAAGTTTCTCAGGTTTGATTTTCGGACTATAAATATCTACTTGTAACAAATTTTCCAAATGGCGCCCTATGTGAATTATATAGGAATTGATTATTCACTGAATAAGATTACAATCAAGCGATCATTGGATGATTAGACAAACCCAATGTTAGAATGTCCAATGCTAAGGTCATAGTCACAAAAAAATTGCCGCATGATCGATCGTACATTATATCAGACTGTTACTGGACAAAAAAGCAATCGTGTTTGAGGAAACCAATTTTTGTTATTGTAGCTATTTTAAATGAACGCCATAAGAACTAGTCTCCGAATATTCAATAAAATTTGAACACGTTGAAATTTAATATATAGGACCTAGAATATAGCACTGACTTAAACTAGCTTTTCCGTTTAACTATTCATTTGTACAAGGCAACTCCGACGCCAGTTGAAAATTGTAATATTGTAGTTGTAAAGTATGTAGACGAAAGCAAATTAAAAAATATTTTTGATATAAACTTTTACCTGTACAGAAGTTTCGCTGTGAAATTGTTGAATTTTTCATTACTGTTGCTTTAAGGTTTTTCGTGTTCTGTGTTCAGCTTTGTTTTAAGACAACAGGGCAATTTGTACTTATACGTTATATTATATCCAAAATTAAGAAATAAGTACGCTTTTTGTAAATAAAAAGACAGGCTCTACAATTTGGATTTTATCGACAGCGGGAAAAAATATTTCGTTCTATTTCGGATTTATTTTAAATAGGTAAACTAAAATATGTGTATATTTCAATTTTCCTCTCTTTGACAATTGTTTTAGATCTATAATATTCTAGAAGGGGAAATTTTTTTAAATTTCAACGAAAATAATACTCAACGCTTCGTTGAACAAGCATAGAAATATATTTTCGTAAAATTAAATTACTTTTTCTCAACCGAAATGGGATTTTGCTTTCAGAAAATGAGCGCCTGTCATAGTTTAACGTGGTTTCGTTTAAAACAGGTGTATACCCTCTACTGCGAGTCTCGTATTCGTAAACTCATTCAGTTCGTGTTATCGATAAAATACAATTTATGTGAATTAAGTGTAGTATGGAGGACTAGGCTAGTAAGCATAAGTGGGCGCTCCAATAAACAAAAAATGTTGAGTCGCTGTAACGCCGCGAAATCATTGTTCTTTTATTCTCATACGAATTAAAGAGAACTTTGCAAACGTGTTTGTTACGCCTTCTACAAGTTATCAGTGAATCTGATGAAGTTGAAAATATTACTTTTAACTGTTCGACAATTAAACTGCAGTTTCTCAGTCATTTGATAGACATTTAACATCATTAGTTTGAGGCAAAAAGCTTTCAATTTGCGTGTCAGGATAATTAACGCGCTCTCAGCAGTAGTAGCAACACGGGGGATAATGATAGACGAATTGTGTCAAGGGTGACATATTTCCCACGTTGTGTTCATTTATGACAACAATACGGACATAGGCTCTGTAGGCAATTCTTAAGAATAAGATATTTTATATGTCGAAACAAAATCGTCTCAAACATATCACGACTGCTTATACATGACATTTTAGTTACTTTATTTGTTGTCGCCCAGTTGTCGCCACCAAAACTCAAAGGTGTTGTTAAAACCCAACAAACCCCACTGAAGCAGCGCGGTGGGTTTTAAACCCTCTCGTGTGAAAAAGAGACCTGAACCAAGCTGAATTAAATTAAAAAGTAAAATACATTGTTAATACTTAATTCGAACCTATTCAATAACGTTATCACAAACAACGAAATAATTGTGAATCTTGCGACTAATTCTAACTAAATTCGACAATTAAAGCCATTTCGCTGCATCCGCCATCTTTGTTTGCCGCGCAATTTATACGACAGTTGGGGCTTAATCGATTCCTAGATGTGGAATTAAGGATGTATCCCTACGTGTTGTTTACTAAAAGGTTTTCGACATTTCTTTTAATAAAGCTTATTTGGAAAATTTGTTTATTAATTTTTATAAATCATTCGCAGTCAATAAATATATAATCCTTTATTCACATGACTCATTTAAAATCTGCATTGGCAATTGAAGATCGGAAGTGTGTAACGAGCCTTATACTGCGCTATTGCTTTTAATTAGCAATGAATAAAATTAGGAGTTCGTTAGTGTTTGCAAATCGAGCAATTCAAACGAATCTCTTTATAAATACTTTTCTTAATTAGATGCAATTTATACTGAAAGGGACGTGCAAATATTTGTACTAGTAAGTATCGCGTTACTTTTATTTACAATTAATTATATCTCGAGCTCTGAACCTCGGAGCAAAGTTTATTTGTCTGTTTAATAACCCCGTCTGTGCCCAAACCATTCAGATACGTTTTCTCACAAAATACAAATTATTACCTACTTTCAATATATTATAACTCAGCTCAATAAGGTCCTAGATGCATTTCGAAAATTGTAACAAAAGAAAGCTAAACTATTAAACGATAAAAAGGAACGATTTATTTGCATTGCTAAGTATCTGTTTTATATATCGTCACGATCCGGTAAAAGACAAGGCATCTGTTTAATATGAATATTGGTTTTATATATTCTTGCGACACGAAAATATCAAGCGGAATCGAATTTAATTTTTTTAATGCTTTTTAATTAAAACTTTGAACATAAATCCTTTGACTTTAACAACCGACGAACCGTCTTCCATCCGATTTGAAAGATGTAAGATCAATTTTGAGACTCACCAGCGTATCCACCGTATCCGGCGTAGCCTCCATAACCACCATAACCTCCATATCCTCCGTAGCCCCCGAGTCCGCTGTAACCGCCATAGCCGAGTCCATTACCACCGTAGCCAAGCCCGCTGTAGCCAAGTCCGCCATATCCGAGTCCAGCTACACCTCGCTTCTCGGTCTTCTTGGCTTCCTCAGCGGACACGGCCGCGATAGCGAGGGCTGCTACAATCTGAAATTGGAAAGGTCAAGCAGAATGAATAGGATTTTAAAATACTGTGTTCTATCTTAATTGAACCTGTCCTAACATCATGTAATGTATAAGTACAGCGTACCTGGCCTTCGATATGACACAGGATGTCCTTTGAGTAACAACATTGTTGCGATTGCGTAAAAGGCACTTGGGCCAGAATATCAACGGTTTAAAAGGGATTTATTAAAAAACATTACTATTTAATTATAACCTAGTTGTCTCGTAGTAAAAAAAATAGTCTACCAAAGTCTAATCCACTATTTGAGAATTTTTGATGCAACTTCAATTAATATGTTTATGTTGTTTAATGGTTCTTAGATTTTATTTTACTAAAACACTTTTAACAGTTCAAAATGCTAAATATATTAGTTACCTACTCGACCAAAACTATTTTGTATACGAAATGGCGCGCTTGATTCTCATTTAATTGCGCACATCGTTAAACGCGTGTTAATTCACGAACAAAAGAGGGAACCTCTGAAGCAGCGTCGATTGAGTGTCAATAAAGTTGTTGAGCAATATTTAAAGTAAACGGCGAAGGAATTATATGTTCCTTAATTAATTACTAGATAACAATTTCGCACAACAATCGCCATTGTTTATCTTGCTTCATCCATTGTTGAACGATTTGCTCTGGGCTCTGAAGGTATTCAATTCGATGCGTGAAAACCGAGGTATTTCGCTTGAGAGGCTATTTAATGAGAATCGCTTTAGCTGTGATTACTTAGTTTTGGATAATAATGGATGGGAAAATCTTAGCGGAGTTGCTCAACAAAAGGAACGTGTCTGCCTAAATTTGATTAAATTATGAAGTAACGACTAACGTAAACATTTTTGATTTTCACTGTTCAACGATAGAAAAAAAGAGAGACTTGTAAAAATATGTAGTCCTTTCGTACGATGTAGTTTAAAGTTGCGTATATAGAATAAAATAGAAATAAAAGTAGGTACAACTGCCTACAAGCCCTTATTAAAAACACCTGGTATTCCTTTTCGGGACCATCGTCTATCAAAAACCTTATCGATATGAGTGCATCCGGTCCGTGTGTGTACTCACCAAGAACTTCATGTTGTCTATGCACTGAGTGACTGATGCCTGTTCTTACAAAGTAACAGCTTATATACCGCGATTCCGGCGCATTTGCCTCAAGGACCGCGCTGAAGGGGCGTATTGTTATAATTTTAATGTGTTTGTGTGAAAACGTGTTATGACGAATTTTATCGTTAATCTAAGGTAGTCCGGGTGTTATATGAAAATTATCTATTCAACTGCGTTGTAAAGGCACATAAAACAAATTATTCAATTTTAAAATTTATGAAATATATTTACACAAATAAAATATATGTAGATTGTAAGCTTCAAACTCATAAGATCTATAGCCTAAGAACAATAATAATATGGCCTTATTAATAATGTTTAAAAATTTTAATTTAAATAGCTGATCCGGCAAGCGTTGTTTTGTTATTTCCAAGTGGTATATTCTTGTTCGTGTTGTTGATACGACTCTATCAAATGATTGGTAACAGTGCGTTCATTTTGGTCACATTTGAAAGCCAAAAAAATCAGTTATTGCGAGATAAGTTCTTAAAAGAGAGATATCACATTCAATGAATAATTTTCAAACATATTTTTTTAATTCTTGAACAGTTTTCCCTCTACTTCCTCTTTTTTTATTTATTTTCCACTCTTTCTCCGCTCCTATCTATCTAACATCGGAACAATTTTTAGTTCAAAGTAGTGGTTCCTGAGATTAGCGCGTTCAAACAAACGAACTCTTGTACCTTATAATGTTAGTGCAGATTTAATGTTAACTAATAGTACCCATCATAATCCCAGCTGTGGGACTTGTGAGAAGAGCTAATAATGGTTGTTTTGGAACTGTAAAAAAAAAGAGATTTCCCAACAGGTTTGGCAAAGTTTGAGTGATCCTTTGCCAGTTTTCATATTAGACGATGAGAAAACTCCAAATTATTTGTTTTATTTAGGATGTATTTTTCGAAATCTTCTCGTTAAGTTGGAACTTTCGGATATTGTTTCTTTTATTTTACTGTATAAATGAATTATGTGCCTGGAATTCGTCTTATTGAGCGACGTTTTGTGAATAATAGTGATAATACTCGTTACAAAACACGGTCGCGGCTCGGTCTAGATTTTACTCAGGAACCACGGATAAGTGTTCAAACGCCAATCGGAAACCTTTTTCGTCTATAATAAGAATAGGTCATTCTTATCGGTTAAGAAATAATTTGGCGACTTCAGCAATAAAGTAGAATAGCACTGTATAAAGTTAGTGCCGCAAATATAGATCTAACAAGTGTATTAAAATAAAGGTCAAGGGAAGAAGAGAGTCGTAAAAGAAAAACAAGGAACAAGTTTCGCAAACTAAAAGACGAAAAGCGGCTTCTTTAGTGCGGGCCTTTTTGCCGCCGCTTTTCTGCTTCATCCCGATCTCGTTACACAACTGTAAAAAGGGTGTAATGTTTGTTACTAATTTAATTTTACGCCTATCTGTCTTTGAGGTCCGTTAATAGCAAAAGTAGCGTATTATGTGGTCCTTTTTTATAATGATTATGAAAGCTGAGTGTCTGGCGCAGTTTTTAAACTTATTTATGAGCTACAGAGCTACCTATTAATATTTTAAGTTGGGGTGTTTCGGGTGCTCCAAGGTGTGTTCTATCTTGGGACTACCGCTTGACACTACTTCTTGGGACACCCTGTATATAGGACGACGTATTTACAGCTTATTCGTTCCTTCATGTTTAATAGGGTTATAAAGCGTATCAAAATTTTTGGTTCAATTTCCTATTTAATATATTTTGTAAGGCATTCCTTTCAAGGTATTTGATGGAAGGTGAGATACCCTTATGCCATTTAATTGAGATGTGTTATCGACCTATTTTAGCTTTGCACATACGGAAGTCTAAACCGCTTTTCGCTGGAGGTTGGTTCGTGTCCTACATTGAATTTCGTTATGAAAGTTTTGCACATTTCAGAATAAAAAAAATAAAAACTTGTTGAGATCGGTGGAAGAAATAATCAATGGGTGGGGGTTCGATCCCTACCGTGTCTAACATGTTTCATAATAAAGTTATAATTTTTCTGACACACGTTTGACTTCGTCGGGAAATGCGGCTTTTTCGGCCACCATCCACTGAAAAAGCCGTCTAGTTTAATCGCGTGGTATCAATGTGTGGATTTCCGAATATTTGCGAAATAGGTCGAGAGCGCATCTTGTTAGCAATATTGTGTGGCTGAGCATTTCCCCTTACCATCTAGTGAAATCTATAAATCCCATCCGATAGATTTGATGACAAAAATGTATATGATTAATTTTGCAAAAACATAAAGTTCATGTGTAACGCATCAAATGGCCGTGATGTGCTTTGGGCCCAGGTGCTGGTAATTTCGTATTCGGATTATGATTTATGGATCTCGGCTTAATACAATAACCGACGAACCGACTGTACGAAAATAACTTAGACAATTTGAATCGGTGTGGTGAAGTTGAAACTAAATTCCGTCATTCAACGACTCACAAAGTTGGTATTAAATCAGCCTCTTATTTATATCTAATATCATTTACAATTGTTTTAAAAGTTTAACGTTTCAATATTAAGAAGTTTTTTGAACGTTCGTACCCACTAAAATTATAATAAATATTTTCCTTACACAAACTTAAAATAGTTAAAAAACAGTTAACAGATATGTTTTTGCAATTTAAACCGTCGATGGCGTTTCAATATAATATATAATAGTATATCCTCGATGCTAGTTAAAATTACTAAATAATTAATTAACAGTTTCAGTATCTAAGCCCGTGTCGATCTAATTGCGTTATTATTTATAGTCCCTAATTCCCCGCATATCCTGCCACGTATAATGTAAATGCACATAATCGCACGTCGTAGCTAAATGGGGAAATTGGTCAACGTCCTACGCCGGAAGCAATCAACACTGATATAATTTCAAATCCTAAATCAATTTAGCTGGCTTAAGCTGTTGAGGAGCTGTAAGGCTGGATAAACACGGCCACAGATTGTGTCTTTAATTAGATCATCGGCCAGTAAAGCATACTTCCATTCCACTTTCTCAGAGATGTCGTAACGAGAGTAGTACGCATTTTACAAAACACTTTAACGGTTTAAAGCGCGAAATATATTAGTAGAAACTTTTTTGAAAAGTACTTTAAATATGGTTTAGGATACTTTGCAGCAGCCGTGGGTACGGGGAGACTAAAGATGGAGGGTTGTCTCTAAAATCAAAAACTGCTACTTTAGTACCCGCGTTATAGGAATTCGTCTTTCCTACCAAGGAAATATATATATATTTTTTATTTTCAGCGTCAATGATGTTATAACCGTTGTCAGCTAAGATAGAGGTTAGGAGTGATAGTAGTTTTTTAATTGATGTTGCCTTTCAAATGGGCAATGCAATACAATATAGGGTATTGCTGCTATATAATATCGTTAGTTGAACACATATCGTAATAGGATCTAGGCCTACCCACCAATTACTAGAACGCTCTCACCAAAGCCAATTCTCATTCTAGAGTTGTGTAATTTTAAATCCCTTGTATAATTATTCTATCGTAATTTCAGGTAGAGCCTTATTTGTAAGTTGCAGCAGACAAGAGTTCAGTTCGGCGGGATGCTGTGAAAATGGAAAAAAAATCTCTTAAACAATACCTACCCGTCAAATATTAGATTTATGTCTTTTGTTACTACAAATTACCCATAACTTTGACCTAAATGAAAACTTTATTTCCCCCCATGACCTAAGACTTTCTTGGTTTTGATATACGGGATAATATGATTTTTTTAGTCAATAAACATCTCATCATAAATTCGGACGGTTGAGTCGCACCTAATATATTTTTATTTTTATTTAAATAAAGTTATTTGGGTTTCTTGTTTCAAAATTACAAATGAATCAGTCATATACGTGTTTCACAATTTTATTAAATAAATATATAATTCAACACGCAATGTTCGACTGTAGACAATGATAGATTACGACATCGTAGGATATAATTTGTTCTTACCGATAATATTTATAAACAGCGTTAGATGCTACGAAGACAAATTGCTCTGGAATATCTAGATGTCTCTTTTGCTGTATTTTTTAGGTTTATAAGTACATTTTGTACCGTTTGGTTTGTTTTTGTATTTTTCAAATGGAATCCGTATTCCATTGTATCTGTTAATGAAAATTGTTTAATGCAAAGTGCATTAAACAATTTTAAGAAGAAACTTGTTTAATGCAAAGTGCATTAAACAATTTTAAGAAGAAACTTGTTTAATGCAAAGTGCATTAAACAAGTTTCTTCTTCACTATAACCGTTACGAATTACAAAAAATCTATACAACAAAACCAAATTTAAATTACGAAAATTTACTACTCTAAAATTGTAAAATTGTGTATCGTTTTTCGAATAATAATGTTAACTGCATAATTACTTCCTATATTATTCGCCAAATACTAAATTCGTGTAATATGAAACAGATTTTGAAGGAAGTGAATAAAAACGCTTTATCTGTTTATCTGCTTTATAAGTTACTGGCTGTGCCCACGACTTCGTCCGCGTGGAATAGTGACTTGAGGTAGAATTTTTAATTATTTAGGCTGGTTATTAATTTATGCAAGAGCGCATTTAGGACAGTCTATCTATATTGTAACTTATAAGTGCTGCTTTGCCGCAACACTCTCCTACCGCGCACCACTTCTACTCTAACTCCCACTCTCATTCCTACACTCACTCTCACTCTCACTCCTACTCCCACTCCCACTTCCACTCCCACTCCCATTCCCAAAAAGCCAAAGAAGAAAGTTTCATTGTTCTAGCTTCAAAAACCACGAATTTCCATACAAACTTTCACCCCCCCCTTTTAACCCCTTACAACCACCTTTTCCCAATAAAAAGCCTTTCTCAGGGTCTAGACCATTTGTATACCAAATTTCATTCAAATCCGTTCAGTAGTTTTGGCGTGAAAGAGTAACAAGGCAGTAGCAAAAACATTATATCTACATAAACAAATCAAACCCACTAACTACATTACCATTATAAATGCGGATAACATCTTTACTAGCAAATATCTGTGTCCGCCGGTCGGCTCAATGTCTAATTAAGGACGTAATTAACAGATTTTTTACTAATTCTTAACGGCCATCCGTAACAAAACCAAAATAGAAGCTATTCAATTCCTTTTACTTCTTAAAGTCAAAAATGTCCATTATATGTTTTTAAAATAATGACCATTTATCACCAAAAAGTGTTACCAGAAACATCAACATTAACTGTTATGACGAGTATTGGTGAATAATTAAAATTACTAATTGACGCAACGTACTCGAAATAATTGTGTATTTGATTATTTATATTTTTTGGGAAAATAAACAATTAACTCCAATATTTCACAGTTGGATTTTAATTGTTGTCATGAAGTACAATATAATAGTCAATTTTAATATACTTATGTTATATTAATTTTATTGTTGTTCCTAGCAGTGTACCAAAATAATAATTTAAACAAAAATAAGAGATATAAACGCGTATCTGTATGTTATTTTAACATTAAACGGCCACAATTCAGTCCACTGGTTATCGAGCGTTTAATTCGTATAGGTTCAATTGTTTGTGTTGTGTTAGTCCTTTGTTCGATGCGAAGTAGCACAACGAGCGAGGACGAAGTATCAAAGGTCGAAGGCACGTAGTCCACAAAAAGGGCAATTTATGTGAAATCCATAGTTTTTGTCTGTCCGTACCATTGACCGAGAAATGCGTTCCCACAAAAACGGAGGCCGAAATGATTATACACCTCACTTTGTTATAGCGCCTTTATTAAAAAACATGGCGAGAAACAAGCATTGTAGGCATTCCTCTGAGTCTGACGACAGTTCTCGTAATGAACCGTCTACTTCTCTCGTCTTCTATTTAGACTTAGCACGACGGGCTCCGTGGCTGTCGTTTATTATTCAAGAGGCAATTAAGTTTAATAATTACTATTATTATTGGTCTAGAAGGAATCGAACTCGTCCACTTGATCGAAATATCTATTTAACTATCCCGGTTCTTAACCAGGCCAAGGTATAAAAATATAAAACTATATAATATTTAAATTTAAGTTCCGGCTAGGCGCGACCTTTGGTTTTTCGCTGCCGTGATATATGTTTTGCGGACAAAATCGAAAATATAATAAATCCCACAAGCAAGCTGATGCGACTAGAATTAAACTAGTTTTAGTGTTTAATAAAACGCACTACTGGAGGTCGTTGTGTGTCGTGTTTCGTGAAGTGTTTAAAGAAATGCAATCTGTTACATAACGGCATGTTAAAAAAGGAGCTTAGTAAAATAAATGTAATACACCGACGTCCTGTTGCACATTTAATTCTTGTTATTTTTTAAAATACATATTTAAAAAAAAATGTCAATACTTCTTTTGTTTCTCTTTCATAGCATATTTTAACGTTTACGCTTTAGGTTTAAGTGATTTGCAACTACGAAACTAACGCTTCAATTTGCAACATGTAGCATTAAAAACGCAAGCATTTTAGAAGTAAATAGTTTTGGAGTGTGACTAACAACGGTCATACATAGAAGTAGGTCGTGTTGCCAAATGTAGAGTATCAGTGTGAGGTTAATTACGCATCGAAGGCGCTAATTGTTGCGAAATTAAACAAAGAATAACTAGAACATACATAGTTCCATTTGGGCAGGTTTGGCATCTGTATTCCTGTAACCTGAAAAAACGTGATTATATCTATTTAAAAAGCTTATAATACAAACAAGACCGGTTTTGTCCTCGTCCCAGGATGGGAAACGAAATTTCGATCAACAGCGACAATCGTTGGTTCAAAGATTTTAAAAACGTACAAAAAAAGTACTTTAAATACATACTTTATTATACATTCAAATACTTTTTAATATTTAAAAGCCACTTCCATTGACGTTTGCCACGGTTTTTGTAATCAACGATACCTTTAATGAGAAAGTTTTGAAAGTAGATCATAAAATTAAGACGACTTACCTTCAAGGGACTTATATAGGGTTCTAGGATTCATTTCAGCAAAAAAGTATATTATAACAATAGTAGTATATGCAATGATAAAAACATGACTGTCGTGTGTGTGTTTTTCGCAGAGAAAGAGACAAACAAAGCAAAGGAGTGCGGTAAGGTTTGGTGATTGTCTAATATAAGCACAAGATTACTTTACTCTAATTACTATTATCAACGACGTACATCAATCTGAATATTCAAATAGAAGTGCAGTTTAATGCTATATTCATACATAATTTATAGTTTACAGAAATAATGAGGGAACACGGTTAAATTAACCATAAAATTACCTCAAGGTCATCCGAAAGGATTACATTACTTCATTTTTAACTGCTCGTTAATTCACTCAAAATAGGTAATTACGGATTAAATGCCTATACGAGCGTCTTTTTGTAGAAATACGGGTGAATGCCAATTTAAATTTTCTTGTCTCGGGCGATCTTCAGAGCGGTGTGCGAAAAAGACGCGGCAACTCGAAATAGGGCACCTAAAATCCATTAACCCAGAAAGCAAAAATCCATTAATCCAGATGCAGGATTAGCATATACATTAGCCCGATGGCTTCTCAATTTAAATAGTAAATTAATATTCATTTGAGGTCCGGCTTCCTGGCTGTTTCTCGCAGCACTTAGACTAATTGAATCGGGCTACAGGCTACGGGCCTCGGCTGTACCAAATATTCTTCCCTCTCCTTTCTTAGCTCTCCGGTGGCCCGGCTGAACCGTTTATACCGGGACAATCGTCAAACCACGAAATATAGTAGTAAAATTCCCCCCTGACCGCGGCTTCTCACATTCAAACATCCGAAACGGTGGAGGTCAATTAAATTAAAAATAAGATATCTAATATATTTGAACTTTGAGTTTTAAATCGTTAAAAGATTTTTATTTAAATAAATAGCACTAGCGCAAATTTCAGAAACAATTACTGTTTAGCCGGCGCGCACAACTAAGTTCTACTTAATTATTTTATATGATCAAAATGTAAGAAGAGGCAGTACAGAAATTACTCCTATAGTACGCGCCGTCGATTAGTCACAACTCATAACGATTACATAGCCAAGGCTGCAGCGAAACGATATATTCAATGAAGCGAATAAACGTGAGAACGCGTATTATTATTTCAATTACACTTTTCCGCGCAATCAATGAAAATTATACCTGTGTTATTATTTTTATTGTATAAGCCCTACTAAAAGTTAATAAAGACATTTTAATTTAGTACAATATTAGTATAAATACCGATTCATTTGCTTCCAACAACTTTATATAATAGACGACTTTCTTTTTCTTCGCGAGCAACAACCGACACTTGATCCAAAAAAAGGGTTCGATTTCCACAAAGCAAAAGGCTAACCTTTAGAAGAGTTGCCAACTCGAAAAGAGCGAGCGATGTCAAGTCAAAATCAAAGATCATTTATGCACTTAGGCAAATAGGTACACTTCTGTACGTCAAATTAGTTAAAACAAAAAACTCTCGATTTTCGACTCTACATTTACAATAATGAAGCTCATACCCCAATACTGCATAGTACATTTTTACTTACTTACCTTAAACTTTCTTAAAACAACAAAATCGGTTAAACCCCGAGTTTGCATTTGACCTCAAGCGACGGCCTTTGCTTACCCGAAAACCGTTCTATTGTTCGTGTAATTAGCGAAGAAGCTTATCAATTAATTTGCAGGAGAATAAGATAAGGCAGACGAGTGTGTATAACTTCGAATCTCGACTTTAAGGTTTTATTTACGACTGTAATCAGAGGATTTCGGAAATACTCACTGCGCTGTTCTTGTGCAGAAAAGCGAGGATTCGCTTTGGGGACTTGGGAGAGCGACTCACTCGCATTACCCTTTCAGTCGCCTTATTGTGACTAATCTGATCAAGTCGTTTTAATTGTCTTTCTTTTTTTTATAAGATTTGATACAATTCTGTTTGGACTTGGTGCTCCTATTCCTACGATTCTCGTTATACAGTTTACCTAAAGCTCATGTATTATCAGAGCCATTAAATATAATTACTTATATGTATAATGACAGGTATAGTATAATGTCGATGATTGTCATTTTCTCATGCATTCTTCACAAATGCTACATGAATCCGTGATTGCGTCTCATGTCATTGAAGGCTACCCTCAAAGATTTCCCACGACTTTTATGCTATCTGTCGTCTGTAATAATTATTAATAAAAGATTCGTCTTTTCTTCAGAAAATACATTTTCCTGTTTGTGGTCTGTAATATCTCCGCTACGCAAACATTTTATGCAGGTGCAATGACACAGTGACTCATTTAGATATATGCTATCTAAATTTTTATGTCTAAATCTCTATATTTTATATACCATCATGTGGACTTCATGCTTGTCCTAATAAACTACAAAAACACAACCATACCTTTTTTTAATTCTACCGGAATTATTTTCTTCGTACGTAGCCTGACAAATGCTACGAAAATGTCAAGCGATTTTATAATATAAAATGATTGGTAGCGTTTGCATATGTTACAATTTTAATTAAAAAGACATCGCCAATTTACGGATAAAAAACAGACGATATAACTAACCACAAATAGTGTTTATAATTACATTACATACAATATAGATTATAGAAATGCATTATTATTGACTGAAATGTTTCTAAAATAAATAAAGCTAGAGAAATTCACTTAAAATAATAAACATTATTAGTCACAAGCGCCAGTTGTGATAATGTTGCGAGATGTAACACGTTGCGTAGAAGCATAATCTCAGAAATGGTTACGCTCTGTACGGTTGGAACTTAAGACAAAATCATTTTCATAAAACATATTATTATCAATGTGACTTTGACTTATAAGAACGTTAAAAACAGGACCTTTAGTGTAGCTTAAATGAATATAATTATACTTGATTGCTACGTAAAAGATTAAACAATTAAAACGGCATCATATTTAGCAATAAGGATACATTCTCATTTAATTTTAAATGTATAAGTTTTACCGTTTGCTTTAAAATATAATACTATTTTCACATGTCATTACGATATTCTCTTAGGTTCTCACTTGGAGAGGTCACTATTCACGGTATCCCCATAGTTAGTCGCAAAGTAGAGTGGAGTGGTTTAATAGAACGAGTAAGAGGCGTGAAAATCGCGGCTCATTCAATGACAAGCGTTACGGGTAGCCTTATTGAGACATACAGAGCTCATTTCTATACATGCGAATGCTGTTAGCGATCTTGTCTTTGGTTTAGTTTAAATACACAATATATCCAATTTTTATTTTGTCATTTCTGTGCCACATTTTTCTAGGGTCGATGTTCGTATATAGGGCTAGGATTCACTGGAACTACCTCAACCATATTAAATCTACCTAAGATGCGCTATTGACTTATTTTGGCTTTGGATTATCGAAATTATACAGACTGAAACATATATAGTTCTACCACCTCTTTACCTAATTATCCAGATTTCCAGACAGTTCATTTACCGGAAAAATGTATATATATATTTATACATACATCAAGATTCAATTTGAATGAAATATTAAAAAATGGCCAAAAGCAGCGTCAGACTTTCGACACGCGCCTCTGCGATAGTTGAGATGCGTGCGAGCGGGGTGTAATCAAAGAGATCATTTCCCAATTCATCATTCGCTGTTCAGTCGAGTCAGTTAAGACCCTCCTGATGGCAGGTTATTGTTCATTGTAAAAATCCTAAGTATAACCGGGTAAAGTACCTTTATATTGAGTTTCAGACGATATCAACGCCATCTAGTAAAAGTGGTAAAAAATAAAACATTGCGTTGTCGATGTTGTTTAATGCTTAAAAATATCCAATTGTCATTAAACATTATAATATTTTATTTAATGTTTAAATCTTACTCTAATGAATTATATTAGTCTGAGTAAATTGCAATAAAAACCGCTGATGATATTAAATTGCAGAACTATTTTATGTGATTTGTGAGGGCTCTGATTTATCAAGAAAATACTCGTATAAACATAAATATTTTATAATATCACGACTATCCATCGCTCCGCAGACGGACCGGATATGAACGTAAATTGGTATCGAAAACCGGAAATAGTTTCTGGCTTTGTTGAAATGGAGCCGTTTCGCTTCGAGTTATGATATTTTATAATTATTTTCAAGTTTACTTTGGTTTTGTTTAAATATTCGTGAATGAGAATAATATTTAAGTTCAAGGAGTACAAAATCATAATAAAAGATAATATTATCGTAATAATTGATGTATGTATTTTAAGCAGCGCCATCTATTGATCGCAAACCACATTTATAAAAAATCGATATAACATGTTTTATTTAATTATCTACAGGAGATGGCGCTTCAAGAAACTTTTAATATTATAAACGAGAACTTCAAACGATTTCTGTCCAATATTTTTTAATCTTTTTATAGAAGTAAAAGGATCTTTGTATTTATTTATTATTTATTTATTTATTTAATTCTTTATTGCAACACACAAGTACACAATATATTTCCTTAAAAAAAAAAAAAAAACGATTCCTTAAAGTTAAAACGATAAATTATTTTTACAAGTTATGGAGTGCAATGGGCGGCCTTATCGCTTTAGAGCGATCTCTTCCAGGCAACCCTTGTGTAAAATTAAATAAGATATATCATAGGAACGTGCAAGATATGCGAAGCTTAACAATACACAAAAATGATTATATACACAAAAATTTAAAAAGTACTAATTTTGTGAATGGGATATTGACAGATAATGCTTATAGAGGAGATGCTTAAAAGATGAAAGTGACGAGGCTAAACGGATGGAGACAGGAAGCAAATTCCATAATCTTATCGCTGAAATCCTAAACGATTTACCAAAAAAGGAAGTATTATGGGAAGGAACTTCTAAAATAAGTCTGTCGGAAGAGCGTAGGCTATAGTTGAGAGGGCACAGAAACCTGAATTCATTTTTTAGGTAGGAAGGAGTATTAGGATTAAAGAGAGCAGTGTATAAGAGGTGTAAGATATGAGCATTGCGCCGAAGTCGAATTGGAAGCCAACCGAGCTGCTGACGAAAAATACTTACGTGGTCATATTTTCTCAAGCCGAAAATGAATCTTATGCAGAAGTTTTGCAGGCGTTCTAGCTTATCTAACAGATCTTCATTTAAATCTGAGGTACAGGCATCGGCGTAATCGAGTAAAGGCAGTAATAGGGATTGTGCTAGCATGGTTTTAGTACTGATTGGAAGGAAGTGGCTGAGACGTCTGAGGATGCTTGATGCGGCGTACAATTTTCGACTTATGTTTTTAATATGTGGAGCCCAAGACAAGTTTCGGTCAAATGTTATGCCTAGATTCCTTACAGTTTGGCAAAATGGCAAAGGCACACCTTCTATGGATACTAACGGTAACCGTGCCCAGTCGAGCCTTCCAATGTAATAAGAACTACCAAGGATAATAACTTGACTCTTATCGGGATTTAATTTCAGACCGTATTCCTTGCTCCATTGGGCCAAACGTGCAAGATCATCATTAATGGCCTGTATGGCTAGCGGGAGCTCTTCTGGGCTTGACTGAACGTAAATTTGGAGATCGTCAGCATAAAGATGGAAGTGAGAAGTAAGACGAGAGGTTAAGGAGTTTATATAGATAGAAAATAGGAGGGGAGATAAGACGCCGCCTTGCGGAACCCCTGCAACGACTGGATTCCATTGGGAATACGAATCGTTGCTTTTTATGCACTGTCGTCTCCCGACTAGATAATTAGAGAACCAATTGATAGCAGTAGAAGAAAATTTTATCGTTTGCAGTAACTTAAGTAGAATTTTGATATTAACGGTATTAAAAGCATTACTGAAGTCGAGCAGAGTGAGAATTGTGAGTTTCTTATTCTCCATGCCTAAACGGACATCGTCGGTGACTTTTACGAGCGCCGTAGTTGTACTGTGACCGGGCCGAAATCCAGACTGCCGTGGGTCCAATATCCTGTATTTATGTAGATAATTACTGAGTTGCACATGGATCAGACGTTCAAGGACCTTGGATAGAAAGGGCAATATAGAAATGGGTCGGAAATCAGAGAAGGAACAAGGATTCGATTTTTTAGGGATAGGAATGATTAGAGAGTCCTTCCATGACACGGGGAAGTCGTCAGAAGTAATTGAGGTATTAAATATATGAGTAATGATGGGAAGTATAATAGGAAGAATAAGAAGAATCATGGAACGACCAATCTGATCACAGCCTAGAGCATTGGAAGAAATAGATACTATGCAATTTTTTACGTCATGTTCGGTAAAATTACTAAAAGAGAAGGAAGGCGAGTGAGAGACGGAGAGGGATGGCAGGGAGTCCAAGTTAATATAACTACTGGATGGAGATGAAGTAAAATGTGACCTGTTATGTGTGTGTATTTAGTGTCCATTACAAATAAAAAAATGTAACATTGGTGTATTGTTCATTGATTAAATTTATACGTTTTTATGACGAGGATATTTTTATAGATGTAATTTTTGATTGAATTTAAATTTGAAACTATGATAATTTACTTATTTAGGGAATTAATATTTAAGCTAGAAGGGGATAGGTAACTTTAGGTACGGTATCTGAAACCAGTCTTAAATTAACAGTTCAGAGTCGCCAGTTACTAAAAATAGGTATGTGTATTCATGCAAAATATTTTCTATAGGATAAATATAATCTGTACTAAAGGAGTTCTTTGTAAATTACGTTATATATGAACGTTTTTTTTTAATAGAAATTTCTAAAGATTTCTATCGTAATCTAGTACTAAGTAAAGTCTATTTTACTCAATGATAATATAACTGTCTAATGAAAAAAGAATTATTAAAATCGGTCCAGTACCTTTTGAGTTTACTCATTACATACAAAATACAAATCTTTAGTCTTTATAATATTAGTGTAGATAGCTGTTACCCACGATATTCGTATCTCGTCGTACGCGTCCCGTCGTTCGGGTCGTTCTTGCAAGTTAATCTTGAAAGATAGGCATATAGCGTCGTGGATTTTCTTTAGATCATTTAAAGGGGAATCATTCTTTTCTACACAATTTTTAGATATCTTGAACCGTTTTCGCAGCGTACTGTTATAAGGATTCAGCCGAAGGCCTTTTTAAAAAACGAAATTATTTTAATTAAAGACTTTATTAGTCAATTAGAATAAAAGTAGGATGGCAAGTGTCACGCGCGGATGATCAGATTGAACTGCACTAATTTCTAAAGACAAAGCCTATGAGCTGTCACAAGTACTGACTCGGCATTGGTTACAGAGGGATCAGCATTAATACATACATAGCCTATATATAACAGCCCCCGGGGATAGATATAAACTTATCCCTAAAGGGTTGAGTTTATATAGGAGATGAACGGAGTCTGGGTACAGGTATAGAGGAACCGACAGCAACTCCTGACAGTTCTTCAGGGTTTTCAATTTCGTGTTTAACTCTACCTTTATTGAGATAGCGATGACAGTTGCCAGATCTTACAAATTTACAAAGAAATACTAAAATAAAAACAAAAATGATTACAGAAATTACAATAGTGGTATATGAGTAGTATGCGCCGTATAATACAATATGTGGCTTTTCAATAATATTCTCGAGGTCATCAACAATCTGGTTTGTCATGTATTGTTTTGATGTGATAGAGTCAAGGTTAATATTGGAGAGGTTTAAGATAGGTAATTGCCGTTCAGATTTTTGTAAAGTTTCAGAATTGCAACAGGAGTTTTCTATTAGATTGAAATTAACTTGAATAGGTTGTAATTGAAGGGTTTCTGAATATTTGGGTATTAACCTTGAGTCTTTATAAAATGCTATACAGTTGATAGGTAGGTTCAGTATGCCCGTGTTTGACAATATTATTTCGGTAGTGGAGTTCTTACAGTCTATGGACAGTTTAGATGGATTTGTAATGACGTATATCCATTTGTTATTAGATAATGGTTGCCAAATATCTATATGTCCTCTTAGAAATTTAGTTTTACAGATATTAGGAACAGTATTTAGTGCTTTTGATATTATCTCCGATTCGCAGATCGGGTTAACGGAGCTAGAATACACATTTAAGTCATTACATATATAATTCGAGTTATATAGTATCTTACAGTTACTTAAACTATCTAACTTACAATAGTATGACCTATCTCTAGTAATAGCAATATACTTAGTAGATGGTATTATAGATGTATACGTGTTGTTAGCCACAACAACAGGATATGGAATGTTATGGTATATGGAATAGGTTTTTGTATTTACAAGTGGTATCTTCAATATAAATATTATTTTATTATCACTATAATATGTAGCTATTTCAGAAACATTCATGAGTGTGTAAATATTTTCCAAAGAGAGGCTCAAAGGAAATTGGTGATAATCAGCTAGAAATCGATGGTTTTGGACCAACTCTAAAAATAGCTGTTTTGGAGTTATTACTGACGGGTATAAAATGTTGGCTTTGCTAAACATTACTGCATTAATTATGTCTTCTAATTTAAATGACAGTGTCAATAAACTGCTTTCTAGTATAGTGATAATTTCGTTAAACTTTGATTTTAATAGTAAACTATTGGAAAGTATTGTGAGATTTTGTTGAGAATTAGCTAGGGTATCAATGGCGCTATTTAATTGTTGTTCGTTGATATTGATTTTGTTTAGAGCGTCTTTAAAGCTTGAAAGTGTGGTAGTTGTAACGAGTATATTTTGTTTAACTAATTTAGATATTTCGGTTTGATCTTTCTCAATGAGTTGAATAGCGTTACTGTACTGTATGGCATCATTCTCATCCATAGTTCCAAATACATGTTTGAAAACGGTACCAACTCCGCTGATCCAAGCCGACCTTTTGGGTCTGGACTCGATTAAATGTGATATGGATTCAAAGTCCTGAATAATATCATGGTACCTAATAGATAAAGGCTGTAGTAGGTTGAGACATTCGATATCGGTGTACAATTCATTTTGCTTACACAGGAACTTAGAGCTGCCTATCACACCGTTCAGATTTTTAATGTGTGATTCTATGTAAGAAATGTCTATGGGAATTACAACACTAAGGTGACCGTCTACTATTTTAAGTAACCCGATAGGATCGAAGTAAATGCCGGATGTATTTTTTGATGTTTCGATGAAGATTTCCTGTGCGGAGGACATGGAACTGTAAATAATAATTAAACTAAATAATCTTATCTCTTATTGTATATATAAGTTGGACTATTCTATACTTATGATATATCTGAGATAAATGTTAAAATGTTAAAAATATTGGTTATCTAGATTAAGATATAGTTGGATAAGATATATTATATAGTTAGCTATTATGACGGCGAGCTAACTTTATTTCATCAAAATGATGGATTACATGTCGCCTATTTATCAATAATGTTAAGCTATTTCTGCCATTTATTTTGATAACTTTAAAAGGCCCTTTCCAAATTGGAGACAGAGCTTTTCTCATACGAAGATGGTTTTTTAGGTAAACATAGTCGCCAATATTGTAACTTATAGGGCGGCTATGGGCATCATAATAATTTTTTGAAGATTCTTTAGATTTGTTAATATGTTCAATGGCTTTTTCTCGGGTGATCTTTAGTCTATGTTGTAACATTCTAATATAATCAGGATAAGTGACGTTAGAAGTTGATTCATATATTGAGTTAGGCAGGAAGGGTTTGTGACCGAAAACTAACTCGTAAGGAGTGTAGTTGGTCGTCGAGTGCACTGCAGTATTATAGGCTAACATGGCCGTGTATACATATTGCGGCCAATTGTCTTGGTTTTCGCATATGTATGATTTTAGATATTCTTTTAAGGTGGAGTGGCTTCTTTCTAATGCTCCCTGTGTTTGTGGATGATAAGGCGAGGACCAAAGTTGTTTAATTTTCAGAAATTTACAGGTTTCTTTAAACATTTCTGCAGTGAAGTTCGTGCCTTGATCGGTAAGGATAGTTTTTGGTATGCCAAATAAGGAAATGAAATGAATTAAACATTCGCTGGTTTCTTCAGCGGTAGTGCTGCGGATCGGATATGCTACAGAGTATTTTGTCAGATCGTCTTGAAGAGTTAGGATATATTTTATTTTGGCTGTACCGGATTCGGGCAGAGGACCAACTATGTCAAGGGATAATCTTTCAAAGGCAGTTGTGGAAGTGGTTGTGATTTGCATTGGTGCACGATTGATTTTTCTGAGAGCTTTGTTTGTTTGACATGGAATACAATTTTTTACATAGGTTTCTATTTCACTCCGCATATTTTTCCAATAATACTGTTCACGGATTCTGTTAAACATTCTATTGGACCCTAAGTGTCCAGCGATAGGAATGTCATGATTTTCTCGTAGGATTTTTGGTACTTCAGACGGGCTGGGATAGTATGTCTTATTATGGTACATGTCAATTTGAATATTGGTATTGTGAAACAGGTAAGATAATATATTGTAGATTTTAATATAAACATGTTTGTCAAACGGGTTCTTGAAATCAGTAATGCTCACTTTATTGATAGGTTCTTTATTAGAAATTAAGTAATTCCGAAGGTTTTTAATAGACTCAAAGATATCACTATACGAGCAGGTATCAAAGTGATGCACCTTGGTGAATAAAAAATAGTAGGCTTTATTGTTGTATGAAAATAGTTTATAAGAATGTAAAGTTTTTTCTGAAGCAATAAATGATTCGGAATCTGATGAGTTTGAAAGAATTTCTTGAACATATGGAATAGACTCATCGAGGTCAAGGGATGTAGGTATTATTAGAATTTTATTTTGGGTTTTTAGTATGCTGTCATTATGTTCAGTAATTATTGTATCGTGATTTACAGATAATGGTAATTTCAAAAATCTTGTGTAAGTATCGGCAGGTTCAATTGTAGGTTCTCTTATTATAGGATGCGGGTATAATATATTTGGTATTTCGGTACTAGTAGAAGGTTGAGGTTGATTTTCGATTTCAATATTTTCAGGAATAGAGTTTGGAACAATGTCTAACGTCGCATTTTCGGATGACGGAAGTATTGCGGGAAGAGGTTCGGGTAAGTATTCTGGACTTGGGATATTTAAAGGACTAAAATCGTAAGGTTCAGCGTTAAAAGGGCTAATGTCTAAGAGCCTAGGATCAATTAAGTCATTATTAGGGGAATTTGGAGAATTTTCAGGATATATAGGGTTAACAGGGTAGCGAGAAAGGGCATCGGCTGCTGAATTTAATCTACCCTTGCGGTATACTATTTCATATTCGAATTCCTGGAGTTGAAGACGCCAACGTTGCAATTTACTGCTGGGATCGGTATGATTAAAGAGCCATTTTAATGGTTGATGGTCTGTTATGATTATAAATTTGCGTCCAAATAAGTATGGTCTGAAAGTTTTACAACCCCATACTATAGCCAGCAATTCTTTTTCGGTTGTGCTATAGTTGGTTTCGCATTTGTTCAAAGTTCTGGAAGCATAAGCTATAGGGTGGTCCTTTCCAACAGGACCTTGAGAAAGAATAGCAGATATTGCATAGTTAGATGCATCGCAAGTGAGGTTAAAATTCTTTGTAAAATCCGGGTATATTAGAACCGGGGCAGAGACGAGTTTTTCCTTGAGCTTTTCGAAAGATAGTTGTTGTTCATTAGTCCATGCGAAGGGAGTATCCTTTTTTAATAAGTTTGTTAGTGGTTTGGATAGTTTTGAGAAATCAGATATAAAGCGTCTGTAGTAAGAAATGAGACCTAAGAACGATTTAATGTCTTTAGGACATTTAGGTATAGGAAATTCTTGTACGGATTTAATTTTATTTGGATCGGGTTTCAACCCGTTTTCTGTAATGATATGTCCTAGGTAGCCAACTTCTTTTCTTAAGAATTCACATTTGTCAGGCTGAAGTTTTAAGTTAAAGGATCGGAGTCTCTCGAAAATCTCTGTGAGGTTTTTGATATGGTTTGGGAGACTATGGGCATACGAAACGATGTCATCTAAATACACAAAGCATCGTTCTCCTTGAAGGCCAGTGAGGACGTTGTTCATTAAACGTTGGAAGGTTGATGGGGCATTCTTTAAGCCGAATGGCATTCGAGTGAATTCGAAATGTCCCTGGGGAACACTGAAGGCTGTTTTACAGGCGTCGTGTTGCGCCATTGTAATTTGATGGAAACCTGATGCAAGGTCAAGGGTCGAAAAATACTTAGAATTACCTAATTGATCAAGAATTTCAACAATGTTTGGAATTGGATAAGTTTCACCGATAGTTATGTCGTTTAATTTTCTATAGTCTATTACTACACGCCATTTCTTTTGACCGGAAGCGTCAATTTTTTTCGGCACAATCCATATTGGAGAGGACCAAGGGGATATGGAAGGTTGAATTATGTTTTGGTCAAGCATCTTTTTGATTTGGGAATTTACTTCTTCTTTGTGTACTTCGGGAAATCTATACGACTTGACGTTAATGGGTTGGTCTGAGGATGTTCTTATTTCATGTTGAATGGCATCCGTTGAGGTAAGTATATCGTTGGGTAAGTGGAAAATATCAGAATAATTAGAGCAAAGATCGTAAAGGGCTTCGCGTTCTTCGGTATTTAAGTGTGATACCCGAAGGAGATTAAGGACCTCATTGGTCCTATCTAAACAAGACTTATTGGAAATATAATTCGATAGACAAGGTTCAAAATCTACTGGATGTAAGGTAAGTAGGAGATTAGAATTTAATTTAACAGGAGTTTCAGAGGTATTAAGGACGGTTAAGTTAATTCGGTTATTACTTTTTACTCTAACTAAACAGTTAGCAATAAAAAGGGTTTCACTAATATGCTGATCTAAAATTAGACCTTCTTTTAATTCAGGGTTAACGACAGAGCACTCGACGGTGATTTCAGAACGAGGAGGTATTTGGTAAGTTGGATCAGTAAAATTAAGTTTGATTTTATTTTTTTCTAAGTTGAGGATTTGACGGTTGTAATCTACGGAACATTGGAAACGGGTAAGTAGGTCATTTCCTATAATACCATCATAAGGTAAGTGTACTTGTTCTATTATATGGAAAGTAAAGGGAATAGATTCTTTACCAAATATGAGATTCATATCAAAATCACCGAGAGTGGCCATGGTATCGTCACGACTGTTTATACCTTTAATTTTAATTATGTTACCTTTAAGTAGCAGGTGAGAAAAGGATTCGATGGAGGAATTCTGGATGAGGCATATAGAAGATCCAGTATCGACAAGAAACCGAAGGGGTTTATTGGCTACTGATGTTTGCACAACAACATATGGCAAATACATTTTATTAGGAATGGATGAAATTTCATATATTTCCTCATTTTCAAGAATTTTATGAACAGGTTTAGTGGGTTTTGAATGATATTGGACTCTTGCTTGGGGCTGTTTACCCGTGTGGTCCCTGGTTTTGGAAGTCTGGGCACTTGTTTGGGGCTGGTTACCCGTGTGGTCCCTGATTTTGGAAGTGTGGACACTTGCTTGGGGCTGGTTACCCGTGTGGTCCTTGGATATAGAAGTCTGGGCACTTGTTTGGGGCTGGTTACCCGTGTGGTCCCTGATTTTGGAAATGTGGACACTTGCTTGGGGCTGGTTACCCGTGTGGTCCTTGGATATAGAAACGGTGTCGTTATGGTTTAAGGTTATAGCTAAAGGTAAATTTTTGGGTCTCACGAGACACCTCCGTTGACCCACTATTCGTTTAAACGTCGTTATAAAACTGAGTATTATCTGTACTGGTAGATGGTTGTGGCTTGAGGTCACAATATTCGTTCTCGTCAACGACACAGTTGACACGAGCAGGTTTATAATCTTGATTATGGCGCTGTTGGAATTGAGGGATTTGGGAAACTTTGAATTTATTGTTATTATACTCTCTTTTCCTGCAAACTTCGATTGTATGACCTTGATTTTTGCAATACCGACAAAATGGAATTGGGTCATGTCGATCATGTTGTTTCGGCATCTGGGGCCTGGCATTTGTGTTAGAAAAAGGCTTGAAAGAGTAATTAGGTTTTGAACCTTGGCGCTGAGGAACCGATGTGTGAGAATTGCGTTTGGCGAAAAGATTGAGAATTTTTTCTTCGGATGTAGCTAAATTAATAGCTTCATTAAGAGTAGATGGGTTTTTGCCACGGACTAAATTTGAAATGTCAGGTTTAAGACCAAGTAGGAAAGTGTGGAGTGCTAGGTCTTCCATTGCCGCTGTGCGGCCGAGAAGCTCAGTTTTCTTCTTGTTGGACAAAGTTACTTCGGTTAATAGTTTCGACAGGCAAGTCTCAACTCGTAGGGCGAATTGGTTTACAGGTTCTATATTAAGTTGACGACACTCTTGCAAATCAGCTAATAAGTGAGTATAATGTTTGGTTTCCCCGAATTGTGTTTTAAGGAAATGGTTTAATTGGTCCCACGAATCGAATTCTTTAATTGAACAGGCCGTTTCAGCTTTACCATTCAATTGTGACAATATATATTTAAACAAAATAGGTTTTTGTGTTTCCGATGCTAAACTGATTGCGTTATCGCAATTTGACAAAAATGAGTTTAATTTTTCACGTGTACCATCAAATGATTTTATAAATTTAAATAAAGTACCGATTTCTATGTCGACCTTTTCGTGTTTAATACTCAATTCCCTCAAAGACATTTTGCTTAAAATAAAATGTAACAGAACTCAAATAAAATAATCAAATAACAGTACGGTGTAATAGACGGCCACTATGTTATGGTTTAGTACTGAGGCGAGTCGAGTTCTAAGAAAACGATAAGCCTCGGAGCTTCCTTATCTAGAACGACAGTGCTGGTTATGAATAAATTTTGAACATAAGTATTTAAACAGTTTATAGAAGTACGTATTATTTCACTGAAAAACACACACACTAGAAATTCACCGGTTTCACTTTCACAAAATGTATAGTATTTGAAATAGAACTTACAGGAACGCGCAGATAAAATACAGGAACATGGTCACCTTCCAAGGACACAATAGTGTCAAAATTTGAAGATCCTTCCGGAACGACGTAGGGTTATAGGTTACACACACACAGCTCCGCGGTAAGATTGCGCGGTGATTATTCTACACAGGTTACACAAATTTCCTTTACAGGTTTTGGCACTTTGGCGGATGAGAATAAGCGATTACGATTTGGTATTTAAACACTTGATTATTCAGAGATTCAATGTTCACATATATATGTTTTTGGATAAAATGAATTCGGATATGAGTTCAATGTTTTGCGTTTTATGACACTCGCGTAAAGATCACTTTTCCACTTTTGTTAACGAACTAGGACGGAGACGTACCGAGGATACCTTCACCATCGGTATCCCACCGCTGCCACCAAATTGTTATAAGGATTCAGCCGAAGGCCTTTTTAAAAAACGAAATTATTTTAATTAAAGACTTTATTAGTCAATTAGAATAAAAGTAGGATGGCAAGTGTCACGCGCGGATGATCAGATTGAACTGCACTAATTTCTAAAGACAAAGCCTATGAGCTGTCACAAGTACTGACTCGGCATTGGTTACAGAGGGATCAGCATTAATACATACATAGCCTATATATAACAGTACGCAACTGAAACCTACAGACATGAAAAAATTCCCCCGTTTTATTCATATTTCTCGCTGTATCTTCGCTCGTATGAGTCACATCGCAATGTGTTATAGCCTTATAACCTTTCTCGATAGATGCTCTAACCAACACATACAGAACAAACAAACTTCTATTTTATAATATTATAGATATTATACATTTATTATAGATTCTCTTAGTCACCATAACCTGCTCCGCTTACCCACGTTGGCTGATGAATATAGACTGAAAACTAAAAAAACTAGTATGGAACACCTAATACCATATTAGGTATCGATATAATACATTAAAAGAGACCGGGACAGTCAGAACAAAATTGTATTCTATGAAAAAAGAAAAGCCACCCAACTTTTGCTGAAGCAGACTGCGATATGTAACAGCGCTGATTTTCAGTGGCTTCCGGGGCGTCAAGCGTTTGACCGTAATAAATTAAAAAAAATAATTAAAAGTAATAATTACAAGACCATTGACACTATGTGGAAGAAAAGTCACAATATGGAGAAGGCTAACACATCTACGGACACATTTTAATCTACTAATTAGGGTAATATAAATATAATAATAAAAATAGGCAGAAGGCGAGCGAGAGAGAGCTCTAAGGAAACACGACGATGAAGAGAAAAATAGAAAAATTTTATTGACGGAAACAATTTATCGTAGTACACTGTAGGACCTAGGACCTCTCGCGTTTTTACCATTGCGTTACCAATTTAACCAGTGCGTCCTAAAGAACTTAACTTAACACCACCCCGTCCCCCCACCCGTATGATTTCAATAATAGTATTCAAAGATCGAAATCGCGGATACTCGCTAGTTACTGTTTATTTTCTATCGTAACTACAATATAATTAAGTTGTTACCCTTATTACTTTATTACCTGATTTAATGGCATTGTAACTGGAGTCTCATAATTATCCGTATCCGGTGTTTTATTTCGTTTTGATTGCTCAATTATTTGGGAACCTCATGTCCGATGGACAGAGTAGGTAAACAATGAAGCATGTTATATATTCTTTAAAGAATCCAAAATGCATATTCTTATAAATATTCAATTCTATGTTGTTTTTTATTCTTACTGCATTTAATAAAATTTAAAATCTTTGGTATCAGATGCACAAGCTAGACATATGTTCTCCACGGTGTAAGGGCCATCTGGAATAAATATATGTTATTTATACTCTTACGGACAAGTACTGTGTGCACTATCATCGTAGAAACCTAATATATTGTACCGCATTAATTCACACAGTTATAATGGGCGTGTAACATACTTCAGCAATGGTATTCATAAAATCGCTTGGACATAAAGTATGAAAAATTTTGAGACTTTCGCGGGCTCTACCACAATGTTACTTGAATTTTTGAGCTGTTCGACCGTTGTGATGGATCGTCCCTCAACTTTCAAGTTTGCTTTCACGTACGACGGATTGAAAACCTTCAAAACACTAGTAGCATAAATCGTTCTCAGGTTAAGCCAGTTAACTGCACGGAAAAATTATTTTTATTTCATTTGATTTAATAGTAACTGTACCTATCGGAAACCAAATGTTACTGGGCAGTCCCGACTCTTTCCTGGCTTCGACGATAGATTCCCTCATTGTTATTGGTATTACCACTCCCATGCATGTCGGGGGCTCACCAGTTACTGAAATAAGTCATTAGCATGTCCTCTTTGAATCACAAACAGATATTAAAAGAATTTGATTCCACAAAAAAAAAACATCGTACTTGAATAAATAAAACAATATCTTGCCAAAATCTCTCTAAGATACCTTTTGATCCTAAAATATATTCGCTACTAAAAGACTTCTTCCTAAAGTATATCCTAAAGTCTTGCGGTATATCCCTCGCCTGAGGCACCCAATAGTGCCAGCTTCGATCCGTTAAAAGTTCTCCCGTGTTCTTGTTGAACACCAATTCTTCTGTTGTCCAGTACCCACAGCCCATAACAAAGGCACCTTCCACCTGGAACAATAACATATTTTTTGTCTTCTATACCTAGCAAGTTAATTATGAATACTTGGCACTTTTGTTTACCTGACCAATATCAATTTCAGGGTTTACACTGCGTCCAACATCCTCTATCAGGTCCACTCTTATTATGTTCCATTCCCCAGTCAGTACATCGATTTCTACTTCAGCACACGTCACCCCATACACATGATAATTTCGTATATCAGTCATTCCAGTTACAGAGTGAGTTTGTAGATCCACTTCTGCTTCTCTAGCAGCTTTTATTAACGCCTCCCAAGTAGGATTTTCCATTTTGTTTCTAATAGGTTCTAATTTTCTTAGCAACTCTTGACAACATTTTTGTATACCAACACCGACAAATTGAGAAGTTATACTACCCCCTGACACAAAACAGTTTGGTGATATAGTGGTGTCATTAGGTTTTACTTGAACTTTTTCAACTGGTATATTTAGATAATATGCACAAATCTGCGCCGCTTTTGTATTGATTCCTTGTCCCATTTCAACACCACCATGAGTTAAAACAATAGTACCATCATCAGCATAAACAGCAATATTTATGGTGAGGTATAATGATCCATAGGGTGTCCATCTCAAAAGTGAATGTCTTAGGCCTCGTTTCTTCCACCTGTTTTCAGAATTAAATTCCTTGATAGCGAGCCTTCGTTGTTCGAATTGTGAGTTTTGCTTTAATGTGTTTATCAATTCATTTATGTCATTATGATTTTCTCTGTCTAAATTAGCGAGACGTACACTCAGAGGATCCAAGTTCATCTCATACGAGATCCTTTCCATTAACCATTCAGCCATTGCTATAACTTCTAAAGAGCCTAAAATCAAAAATACCTTTTTATTTGAAATTTATCATAAGATATTACGTTGATGAGTTCGTTTGCTTGAACGTGCTAATCTAGAAACTCTATCCAAATTGAATAATTCCTTTTGTTGGTTAGAACCTTTATCGAGCTAGGATATAAAACATCGTGCTGTGACTAATAGGAGCAGAAGCACCGGGAAATGTGAAAGAACGAAAACGATACGAGAAATCTGAAAAATATGTATGATTTCTCTTTAATTGATCTAAAAATGCGACAGTATATTATGCATCTCTATTAAATTAATTTGAAGGACGACGGACCGGACGATGTTATAATTAAATTTATAGATTTTAGAGAGAGAGAAACTTTGAAATTTTTTGTTTCAGTTGTTGAACAACAATAAAAAAATTGATGTCCGAAAATATCTATTCTACGCGGACGAAGTCGTTGATACAGCTAGTTTTGAGGTATTTTTCATGTAATTCAAATTAACTAAGTAATAATTTATGTGCGTACCGGGTGACCTACACCAAGTGTTTGATGGCGTGTCTGTCGTAGCATTGTAGAGTTTGTACTCCCAACTCGATTTGTCATAACAGTTGTTAAAGACGTCGGCTCCTAAAATGGCGATAGGTTCATCCACCACGTATCCATTGTCTTCGAATAATTCATAATTGTTATATTGTATGACTCCTTCACTGTTAACTGCAAACTAGAGTTTAATTAATTTAAAAACACTGCAAAATTTCTTCTAATATGATGATTTATAGAATATTTCGTATTTACCTCAAAGTTAATTGAACAAGGGAACCTCTTCCCAACGTATCTCATGTTATTTTTGAGCGATTGAATAAATCGACAAGGTCGGTTAAGTTTGTGCGTTACGAGGGCGCAGGCAACAGATACCTGCGCCCCCCTCGATATTTTCATTCCGTAGGCACCGCCGAGGCGGCGAAGAAATACGTCAATTCTAAAAAAAATATCATTATTAGAAATCAATATTTACAATGATTTAAATTTATTATCAAAATAGTCATTGCAAAAACTTTGTTTCTACTTCTAAAAATTGTAAACAAATTCAATAATTTGACGAAAATAATATGATTTTTTGACTATTGTCATTACTATATTTTTATAGTATTATACACTTTACTCTTAATAGTAGCATTATGTTAAAGCTTTGAATACGATTGTACGATTTAGTATCATAATTAATAACTTCTGGCAGAATAACAATAACGAAATTATCTTTATTATCCAAGTACAACGATATATCATAACATAATTTCTTTAGTATATTTTTCCAGAAATTCATGAACATAACATTTAAAATTTACATACTTGTTTTGAGGAATTTTTAACGCTCTCGCCACCACACGGTGCACTGAATCTATCCATTGCGACGTTGAATACAACTTTATTCCTTCTTCGGTCGGATGAGAAACGCAAACTAACGTCTCCATGCAAAAGTGATATTGCGAATATATCGTCATTTCTCCGTTTATCACTTTTGCAACCTCGTTCCCTCGTTTAGTCGCTGGAATTGTAGAGAACAATGAAATCCTCTTGGGGTCCTTCTTAGTTTTCTTAATATCTATCTCTGGTTTTCTTATATTCCTGTATGTCACTTTAACTAAAGCTGCACCTTTATCTGCTGCGTGTTGTGTTTCCGCGACTATGATTCCAAGTGGTTGGTTATAAAATTTTACTTCTTTCTCACAAAGAATTTCTTCGTTTGCTAAAAATAAAAGGCTGCCTCCCGGTATAAAACTATTTGTTCCCGGTATATCAGAAGCTTTATAGAATGCAATAACACCGGGTTCATTCTGAAATTGATGTTTAAAATTTATGCGACGTTTTCTAAGAGACGTACATAACGTACGTAAATCAAAACTGACTTACCAATGCTACGCTTGCATCTATCTGTTGAATAGTTCCTAGACCGACTGAAGCAAGGACGAATGTTGCAAAAACCTCCTTTGGAAAGGATGGAACGTCTTCAGAATAATTAGCTTCACCCGCACATTGGATCTGTGATTTTCCAATATAAAAGTCATCACCAGATGTGAAGTACAATGCACATTAGCTATGTAAAAAGTATTATTCTATTTCTATTTTACACAACGCCTAATAATAAAACACATATTCCAAATCCCATAGATGTAAACGATTCTAAGAGAAAAATAATAAGCAAACTAAATTACCAGTCCGTCAAATTTTGGTGAAGGTTTATTCAGAGGCCAAAGAGTGGGGTTTGTATCAAAAATTTGTCTTCCATCAGACAAAGTCCTCGCGTCCCGAAGCTTAATTGGGGCTGATCTGTATCGAGGAGATACGACCTCTGGCGGACATATTGATAAAAGACCCTGAAATAATTAGAAGAATTTTGATTACAAAAACTATAACAAATCTTTAAGTTACCTCTGTGCTTCTGGTTTTAAGAGAGACAATTAAAATAAAAAAGTGAAACCTTATAAAATAGACCTAGAGCCAATTTCCGTCTATACGGCACTGACTTTTCCGGTGGATTATCGTCGACAACCATCTCTTGATCTAAGACTGCTATAGCTCCTTGCAAGGTTTCATTGTTGAAGAGGTTCCGCCCGATGAGGTACCTTTCTGTTCTGAGAGCTCTGGTGAAGTCTGGCGACAAACCACCATAAGCTATCCTACAGTCCAGGACCCTGCCCTCGTTGATCTTATAAGTAAAACCGGCGTGCACAATTGCGTGAGCGCTTTGAGATCGTGGCATTATCTGAAATTGTATAAATAATGTTTCTGTATGTATTTAGTATAAATCCAAACTTCTATCTTATTAGTTTGTATCATATTACAAGACAACTTCAAGTAGTACGACCACGTAAGAAGTGTACACAGACTCACCTTGTAAGTGACAATTTTAATATAATTGTTATTAAGTGGCGGCAAAAGTATATTCATTAAAACTTTTCCCCTCATATCCAATTTGAGAAAATCGTTCATGTTCACTCTGTTTACAGCTCCTGAGCTATTCACTGAAGAAAAAAAACTAGGGTTTTATTTAAATGCTTCTTGATAAGTGTTTTTTTGTAATAAACATTTATTGTTATTTTAAAATTACAACCTTTTAAAGGAAACTTTCAAACTGAGGTAACAAAACTTGAACATTTGAATTTATTAGTTTTAGCGAATATTGCTTAGTCGCGTAGTAGTAGGTAGTGGAATTTATAGTACAGAACTCGTCAAAGTCAAATCATTCACTATACACTTAATAACGTAATTGTAATACATTTACTCAGTGCGCAAAACTGTGAAGATCTAATGCGGACATCCTAGCATTACTAAGGAAAAACAAAATTAGGTAATATTCGACAAAAACTTATAATCCACTATCGATCAAAAATTTAAATTCTATCACAATTCACTTACTTATAGCGAGTTCTGCCCCAACCGTATTTAGAAGTAAAAAAATATCAGAACTGAATTCTTTGTGCTTGTTTTTAATCATCAAATTGCCAGCGATTGTGCCGATCTGCAACAGAATTTACGTAAAATGTGTAAGGCTTTCACGGTTATCGTATATCATGGTTTTTCGGGCTGTTCAGCCTCCTCGATTGCTCGAAGAATTAATTTCCCGAAACGTCGAAAAAAAATCATATAAAATTTACCTAGTTATCTCTCAGTTCAAAATATCAAGCATAGGTCTTAATTATGGCACAGTACTAACATTTTTCAACGGGATATGCGCAACTAGCTTTAGATGCTCTATAAACACATTTAGATACTCAAAATTATCCTTCTTGCACATCGTGTCAAAGATTTCCAGTAACTCCGTAAGGGTATTTCCAGCCCCGATCACCAAGTTCTGTTGCAAGAAGTAGCCCTTGAGGGACGGTACAGCGGACACATCTATTAGAACTCGAGGATATTCGAGAATCGGATAAACACCTGGACAACAAAAGTTATGTTTTGAAGATTTTGAAGAAGTTTACCATTTTTTAAACTCTAAGAACTTGTTAGACATAGTTTACATTAAAATCAATTAAAACAGCCGTGAAGGCTTAACCAAATTGAAATTTGAAATTTGATTCACTTATTTTGAGAGTGAAAGGACTTTGTACAAGAGAGTGAGTGCCCTTTGAATGAGTTTCATTACCTTTAGCGGTGTTCCCAGCTATAAGCATGTAAGAGTCTGTACCGTGTATATTCAAAATCCTAAAAATATCGACAACATCTTCAACTCTGTACCAGTCTCTATTATCGCTGAGCCTAATGTGTAGCACAGTCGGTTGTTTTACGTCTTCTTTAGATACCATGCACCACTCGAAGTCATCGCAATCTTTGGAACAGGTTTCACCACTCTTCTTGCAAATGCTCAAGTCTTCAATATCTATGACGTGATACGGCTCTGGGCAATCGGCAGCGAATTTTTTGAACGCATCCAAAATCGGTCTGTAGCCAGTGCATCTGCAGATATTGCTACCTAAGGACTGCTCAATTTCCAACATCGTCATTTTCTTTTTCTTTAAGAGGCTGGAAAAAGCAATATCAATTTTGTACAGTCTTCTGGTAATAAATAATCGTTTACCCACATTTGAAATAAGATGATTTACGAGATGGTAAAATGCGACGTAGATAATAATTACCTGTACATAGCCATGATCCATCCCGGGCTGCAGTACCCACATTGAGTGCCGTTGTTCTCGTAAAGGCTCTTCTGCAGCGGGTGGTATCCATCCAACCTGTTGCCAATTTTCTCTATCGTGGTGATGTCCCATCCGTGGCATGACGTCACGGATACCATGCACTGTTGTTAGAATAGCAATTTGAGTTAAGCGTTAGTGTTGAAGTAAAAGAAAGTTAGAATACTTACAGCGTTCACCCCTTCCACTGGGGCTCCTTGACTCTTAACGACGCTGACGATGCAAGCGCCGCAACCAGCTTCCTGGCACATGTACTTTGTCCCTCGTAGCTCGAGCCATCGTCGAAGGTAATCAAGTAACGTAACATGTGAGCTCACCTCGCAGCCAACTGAAACGATCCCAAAACTATTATCATCAACAATTTACAACTTACAACTAATTACCACAGTTTCATTCTAAACTATAGTACCAATTTATTTTATATTTATTCTAGTAAATGAAGTTTATATTTTTGACAAATCACTAAACCGCATTTCATATTATTGTATTAAAGTTAACCTGAACTTTTCATTATTTATATAGAAAGACATTTTAGTTAATTCGTAAGATATATCTTAGTAGGTACTTCAACGAATATTTAATCAAAGAATATTTAAGGTTTAGCTGTCGTCAAGATTTGCGCTTACGAAGAGCTTTACCCTTTTTTTATTACTATACATTGTCCTAACACTAAATATAATACTAAAGAATGCTTAATATCGAATACGCACCTGTTCTCTCGACTCCGTTCACCTTAAACTTAACCCTGTCCATGGCACGAAGCGCTTCCACCACTCAACCTACGTGCTCACCGACTGAGCTGAGCTGCTTTCGATTCCTCACTTCGCGAATATGATAAAGCCAATTCCACAACGGAGTGCGTATTTGGGCGCTCAATAATAAGATCAGTATAGATAGAATAATTTTAATATAGGTATCCCAAGAACATGTATTTCACAACAATAATTATTGTGCCTTACTACGTTACCTAGGGTATACTGTAATCTTTTACTAGGTTTACAAACGTTGCACCTTCTTCAGCCACAAATTTAACTTGGGAATTCAAAAAATAGAACGGGTATCGAATCCGCTACCAACAGTAGCTGGAGATACTTTGGCGACCCATGTATTAAGTTCTAATTTACATATGGGTGAATATTGTCAGTAACAGGGATGTTACGCAGCTTCGACTCCGAACTTCCGATGATTATTTTATAGTCGGTTCCAAAACTTTTAAATCCAGCTCTAAACAAAACGTAGCGGTGGCGGCGATCTTTGTCGATTGTTATGAACGGGTACATACATACATGCCGCGCGGGGAATCCTTGTCAATTCAAATCCACTTGTCAATTTGCTACGCCGTCGACACGTTAATAAATTGTAGAAATATATTTTGATCTTTACGGCTCATTATAAATTAGCTTACCTGGCTGCTTAGCCTGTTAGCTAGCTTCGCTTAATCTTAAAAGATTATAGTGTTGTCGATATTTTTTTTTATTATTTAAAGAGGAGTGCAGCGCACGCAATAGTTTTCTCGTTTTTTCCACAATTCCCACTATTTATGTGCTCATTAGGAGCAGCATGATGTTTTCTAGCCTAAAGCCTTCTTTGATAAATACTCTAACCAACACAAAAATAATTTTTCAAATCCGACCTGTAGTACCTGAGATTAGCGCATTCAAACAAACTCTTCATCTTTATTTATTAGTATAAGTGATTTGGTTTTGTGTATTTAGGGTTTAAATATTTTTATTTTAGTATCCTGTATATTTAGCAATACGACAATTTATTTCATTGTTTGCTTTTATTATAACTAAAAAAGTACAATGTAAAAACTTGGCTTATATTAAATAAAACACTTAATTAAAACGCGATATATTATCCAAACACACACAACCCCCCCCCCCCCCCCCCCCCCCCCCCCCAAACAAAAAAAAAAAAAAAAAAAAAAAACACAGCACCGGGGGGGGGGGGGGGGGGGGGGGGGGGGGGGGGGGGGGGGGGGGGGGGGGGGGGGGGGCCCCCCCCCCCCCCCCCCCCCCCCCCCCCCCCCCCCCCCCGGGGGGGGGGGGGGGGGGGGGGGGGGGGGGGGGGGCGGGGGGGGGGGGGGGGGGGGGGGGGGGGGGGGGGGGGGGGGGGGGGGGGGGGGGGGGGGGGGGGGGGGGGGGGGGGGGGGGGGGGGGGGGGGGGGGGGGGGGGGGGGGGGGGGGGAGAAAGAAGGGAAAAAAAAAAAAAACCCACCCCCCCCGGGAGAGGAGAGAAAAAAAGAGGGGGGGGGGGGGGGGGGGGGGGGGGGGGGGGGGGGGGGGGGGGGGGGGGGGGGGGGGGGGGGGGGGGGGGGGGGGGGGGGGGGGGGGGGGGGGAAAAAGAGGGGGGGGGGGGGGGGGGGGGGGGGGGGGGGGGGGGGGGGGGGGGGGGGGGGGGGGGGGGGGGGCCCCCCCCCCCCCCCCCCGCGCCGAAGGGGGGGGGGGGGGGGGGGGGGGGGGGGGGGGGGGGGGGGGGGGGGGGGGGGGGGGGGGGGGGGGGGGGGGGGGGGGGGGGGGGGGGGGGGGGGGGGGGGGGGCCCCCCCCAACCACCCCACCCCCCCGGGGGGGGGGGGGGGGGGGGGGGGGGGGGGGGGGGGGGGGGGGGGGGGGGGGGGGGGGGGGGGGGGGGGGGGGGGGGGGGGGGGGGGGGGGGGGGGGGGGCCCCGGCGGACCCCCCCAAAACCCCGGGGGGGGGGGGGGGGGGGGGGGGGGGGGGGCGACCCCAAAAAAGGAGGGGGGGGGGGGGGGGGGGGGGGGGGGGGGGGGGGGGGGGCAACCAAAAAAAGGGGGGGGGGGGGGGGGGGGGGGGGGGGGGGCCCCCCCCCCCCCCCGGGGGAAGCGGGGGGGGGGGGGGGGGGGGGGGGGGGGGGGGGGTGTCCCCCCCCCCCCCAAAAAAAAAAAAAAGGGGGGGGGGGGGGGGGGGGGGGGGGGGGGGGGGGGGGGGGGGGGGGGGGGGGGGGGGGGGGGGGGGGGGGCCCCCCCCGGGGGGGGGGGGGGGGGGGGGGGGGGGGGGGGGGGGGGGGGGCCCCCCCCCCCCCCCCCCCCCCAAAAAAACGCCGCGGCGGGGGGGGGGGGGGGGGGACCCCCCGCCCCCCCCCCCCCCCCCGAAAAAAAAAAACCCCCCACCAAAGGGGGGACCCGGGGGTCAAGCAATGTTCTAAGATATCCTGTATATTTACAATACGACAATTTATTTAATTAGTTTGCTTTTATTATAACTAAAAAAGTACAATGTAAAAATTGGCTTAATAGTGTTTTAATTGTCCTTGATAAAAAATTATTTCGCATGCCACCACTTCTTACCTCCAACTCCGATTCCGATAAATCAAATTAAAAATCTTCGAATTCGCCTTCAGTTTCGATGAACGGTTACAACCCTAGTCGGTAATACGATAGCTCAATTGGTAGAGTTGGACTCGTTAGTTTAATAGGAGCAATGTATCAACCTAACGTTTGCATGTGTTCCTTTAAAAATATTATATATATGTTATAGCTATATCTACAAGAAAAACATGAAGGGATAGACGATTCTTGAAGTCGCACATAAAATAACATTCTGTGCATCATATAAGTTAATAAAATTAGAATTACATTCAAAAATCGAAATCGGTGCATGCGCGAGAAGTACATGTATGAATAAGTTGAAAAAAAATCGACAGTGTGGTGTTGGAGTCGGTATCTTAATTGGTAGAGCAAGAGCACGGATCGCCGACGGTTCCAGTTCAAGTCCTGCCCGCGTCGAAAATGTTTTCAATTTTTAAATTATAGTGCCATCACGTGCAATAACATGCAACAAATATTAGAGTTTTAGAATTACGCTGCTATTTTAATCGCTTCTGTTAAATGTGTATATAAATATTTGTAACTTGACTCGGATGTATTATCCTATATTATTTTGTTCAAACAATGAACCTCTCTATGATTGACTATTATTGGTTTTTACATCTCTATGAGAAATTTTGTGATAAATTTGGATGAAAAACATTAGTTTAGGATTCATAAGTCTAATGATGACTGTCAAATCAATGATATGGGTGGTTTGTTTCATTTACAGGCACATAATTGATCAGACCTCTGTGCCCTGTCCGGCTGAAACAACAAGACAATCCGTAGAAGTTTAAGGGAAATGTAAATAATAGTCATTATATGTATTTCGTAAAAAAAAATGATTACGCGTAGTTAGCGCAGCTCACTGTGTTTGCGGACAGACCGAGGACGCCCGAAGGGGGTATCGGCCTCGACTTGAGTTATCGCAATGTGCGGCGGCAGAAATCGCCAAAATTAAAAAAAAAGAGTTTATTTCTTTATTCTATTTTATCTATTTATTTACCCGCCTAATAAAATTTGAAATCTTTTACATCAGTTTCGCAAGCTAGACAAATTTCCTCCACTGTGTAAGGGCCATCTGAAACAAAATATTAAATATCTAAATTAAGTTGTCTTATACTAGCCGTGTCAGCGACTTCGACCGTGAAATTCGATTTTACAAACCACTTCATCTTTATAAACTTTTACCCACGACGTCGGTCGCGTCCCTTCCCGTCGTTCTTGCAAGTTAATCTTAAAAGATAGACATGCCGAGGACTTTTTTTTTGATAATTTAGGGAGGAATTATGAATTTTATTTATATTTTTGGGATCGAAGTTGCAGGATTTTTTTTATTTCTCATTTTCTTGCGTCTCAGTCACAGAGCACTAGAGCCTTTCTCGATAAATGCTCTAACCAACATTAACAGAATCTTTCAATTCGAACCCCAAGTTCCTGAGATTAGCAAATCGACCAAAAAGGTAACTTACCGAAAGTTTTATTTAAATTTCGAAGTGGGTTTCATAAAGAAAGCGGTTTAGTGAAAAACAAAATACTTTGGCGTGTAAAAAACTATCGATATCGTCCCAGTCGTAGTAAAAGTTCTGAATTGTACTACTGAGTTTTAATTCTTCGTCAAGCCTTCGTCTCAACTAGGCTTTGATGGACTTACGTATGTGTATCGGCTCGGCGCAAATTCACACATTCGTCCATCAATGCCAAACTAACCGGCCGTTGCAGTAATGTACTATTTTTAAACTTAAAGAGTGGTACGCATTAAATGTCTGCTGTAAACGACAATTGACATTCTTTTGTTATATCATACAATATTTGTACCTATTAAAAACCAAATGTCACTGGGCAGTCCCGACTCTTTCCTGGCGTCGACGATAGCTTCCCTCATTGTTATTGGTATCACTACTCCCATGCAAGTCGCAGGCTCACCAGTTGCTGAAATAAGTTATTAGCATGTCCACTTTGAATCACAAACAGACATTAAAAGAATTTGATTCCACAAAAAAACTATCGTACTCGATTAACTAAAATTATACAATATCTTGCCTTAAAGATACCTTTTGATCCTAAAATATATTCGGTACTAAAAGACTTCTTCCTAAAGTATATCCTAAAGTCTTGCGGTATATCCCTCGCCTGAGGCACCCAATAGTGCCAGCTTCGATCCGTTAAAAGTTCTCCCGTGTTCTTGTTGAACACCAATTCTTCTGTTGTCCAGTACCCACAGCCCATAACAAAGGCACCTTCCACCTGGAACAATAACATATTTTTTGTCTTCTATACCTAGAAAGTTAATTATGAATACTTGACACTTTTATTTACCTGACCAATATCAATTTCAGGGTTTACACTGCGTCCAACATCCTCTATCAGGTCCACTCTTATTATGTTCCATTCCCCAGTCAGTACATCGATTTCTACTTCAGCACACGTCACCCCATACACATGATAATTTCGTACATCAGTCATTCCAGTCACAGAGTGAGTTTGTAGATCCACTTCTGCTTCTCCAGCAGATTTTATTAACGCCTCCCAAGTAGGATTTTCCATTTTGTTTCTGATAGGTTCTAACTTCCTCAGTAACTCTTGACAACATTTTTGTATACCAACACCGACAAATTGAGACGTTATACTACCTCCAGACACAAAACAGTTGGGTGATATAGTGGTATCATTAGGTTTTACTTGAACTTTTTCAACTGGTATTTTTAGATAATAAGCGCAAATTTGCGCTGCTTTTGTGTTGACTCCTTGTCCCATTTCAACACCGCCATGAGTTAGAATAACGGTACCATCATCAGCATAAACAGCAATATTTATGGTGAGGTATAATGATCCAACGGGTGTCCACCTTAAAAGTGAATGTCTGATGCCTCGTTTCTTCCATCTGTTTGCAGAATTAAATTCTTTGACAGCGAGCCGTCGTTCTTCAAACTGAGAGTTTTGCTTTAATGTGTTTATCAATTCATTTATGTCATTATGATTATCTCTGTCTAAATTAGCGAGACGTACACTCAGAGGATCCAAGTTCATCTCATACGAGATCCTTTCCATTAACCATTCAGCCATTGCAATAACTTCTAAAGAGCCTGAAATAAAAAAAAAATGTCTTATCATAAATATTGAGGTATTTTTCAATAACATTAAATAATTATGTTAATATAATGCAAATTAACTAAGTAATAATTTGTGTGCGTACCAGGTGACCTACACCAAGTGTTTGATGGCGTGTCTGTCGTAGCATTGTAGAGTTTGTACTCCCAACTCGAATTGTCATAACAGTTGTTAAAGACGTCGGCTCCTAAAATGGCGATAGGTTCATCCACCACGTATCCATTGTCTTCGAATAATTCATAATTGTTATATTGTATGACTCCTTCACTGTTAACTGCAAACTAGAGTTTAATTAATTTAAAAACACTGCAAAATTTCTTCTAATATGATGATTTATAGAATATTTCGTATTTACCTCAAAGTTAATTGAACAAGGGAACCTCTTCCCAACGTATCTCATGTTATTTTTGAGCGATTGAATAAATCGACAAGGTCGGTTAAGTTTGTGTGTTACGAAGGCGCAGGCAACTGATGCTTGCGTCCCCCTAGATATTTTCATTCCGTAAGCACCGCCGAGGCGGCGGAGAAATACGTCAATTCTAAAAAAATAATAACATTTTTCTAGAACAATGTTTACAAAGAAGTCCCATTATTTTGTGACTTCTTTAAAATGATTATCACATAAGAGTTTATATCGCCGTTTCTGGACAATAAAAAGTCAATGGCAAAAACCATCCATCCATAGCCATACCATCGATTTCTATTTTTACTCGTCGTAAACACGATGATTTGTGTATGTACATAGAACAATTAAAACAATCTTTACACCAACAAAGATATTGAAAATTACTTGGTATCTGCAAAGGACAAAAGGGACCCATTATCATCCTCAGGCGTATACCGTATCCCGTGCACTTGTGGGGAAGTATATATTGGTACCACTAAGCGTTCTGTGAATACGAGAATTAAATAACATAAAGCTAATTGCCGCTTGGGACATACGGACAAATCTGCGGTTGCGGACCATACTTTAAATAACGACAATCATGGAATAATTTTCGAAAATACTTAATTATTATGTTCTAATCGCACTTTTTACCCCAGACTATACAGAGAGGCGATAGAGATTCATAAACATGAACTGAATTTTAATAGATCCGAGGAATCTCTAAAAATTAACAAAACATGGGTTCCAATTCTGCGAAATACCATACACACTTCATATATACACTTCACAGAATAACACACAACAAACCGCCGATATGCGACCGGGTCTAAATACATATAACCTTAGATCGCGGCGGGCCGGTGAGACTTCTATGAGTAATGACGAGACCACGCCCACTACTCCACTACAATCCGCGCTTGTCAAAGTGTATATAATCTGAGACCGCGGCGGACAACTCATAATTCTTCGAGCAATCAAGGAGTTAACTTCTCCTGATGATGCTGTCCACACGTGACGGCAAAACGTCGAGAACCTCTTCTTAATGGCCGAACAGCCCGAAAGACAATGATATGCTGAACGATAGCCGTGAAAGCCTTACACAATGAAATAAAATTATAATTGCTTTTATCATACAATATTTTCACGAAAATATGATTCTATGACTTTTTGTCATACTAACTTAACAGCTATATATATATATATAAATCATATTACCATTTTATTCTCGTAGTAATAGGCCTATGTTACATTTTGTAATATTGTTGTTAAATTTTGTAACTTTCTTAATAATTTCCAAACGTATAACATGATTAAGCAGATGTATTAAAAATTCTACCTTTATTCTTCAAGAGCAAATATCACAAAATTATTGCTTTAGTATATTTTTTCACAAATTCATGAATTTGATATTTTAATTTCACATACTTGTTTTGTGGAATTTTTAACGCTCTCGCGACCATTCGCTGCACTGAATCTATCCATTGCGTCGTTGAATATAACTTTATTCCTTCTTCGGTCGGATGAGAAACGCAAACTAACGTCTCCATGCAAAAGTGATATTGCGAATATATCGTCATTTCTCCGTTTATCACTTTTGCAACCTCGTTCCCTCGTTTAGTCGCTGGAATTGTAGAGAACAATGAAATCCTCTTGGGGTCCTTCTTAGTTTTCTTAATATCTATCTCTGGTTTTCTTACATTCCTGTAAGTCACTTTAACCAACACTGCACCTTTATCGGCTGCGTGTTGTGTTTCTGCAACTATGATTCCAAGTGGTTGGTTATAAAATTTTACTTCTTTCTCACAAAGAATTTCTTCGTTTGCTAAAAAGAATGGGCTACCTCCCGGTGTAAAACTATTTGTTCCCGGGATATCAGAAGCTTTATAGAATGCAATAACACCGGGTTCATTCTGAAATTGATGTTTAAAATTTATGCGATGTTTTCTAAGACACCTACGTACGTAATCAAAACGGACTTACCAATGCTACACTTGCATCTATCTGTTGAATAGTTCCTAGACCGACTGAAGCAAGGACGAATGCTGCAAACACCTCCTTTGGAAAGGATGGAACGTCTTCAGAATATTTAGCTTCGCCCGCACATTGGATCTGTGATTTACCAAGATTTGATAAAAGTAACTATCAGTTGTGGCGTACAGCGCACAATAGCTATCTAATGTAGAGCCTATTTCTATTTTACACAACGCCTTATAAAACACATATTTATTTTTACAAATCACATATATTTTGTTTTTCCAGCAGCTATCAAGCCAGGGGCCACTGAAAATCAGTGTTGCAACACAAGTATGTTTGTAACATTATGCTGAGTTGATCCTGTTTTAGGAGTTGCCATAGTTCTTTTTTAAGGCCTTGTATATTTTGTATAATATGTATAAGTTAATCTTAGTTCATAGCTTTATTTTTGTGAGCAACTTTTAAGTTAATTATTTTTATTATTATTATTTAAACAATTTTAAGAGAAAAATAATAAGTAATTTTCGACTCGGGTATGACTTGAACCGGCATCGTCAGCGTTCCGTTCTGTTGCTCTATAATAATAAGTAAACTAAATTACCAGTCCGTCAAATTTTGGTGAAGGTTTATTCAGAGGCCAAAGAGTGGGGTTTGTATCAAAAATTTGTCTTCCATCAGACAAAGTCCTCGCGTCCCGAAGCTTAATTGGGGCTGATCTGTATCGAGGAGATACGACCTCTGGCGGACATATTGATAAAAGACCCTGAAATAATTAGAAGAATTTTGATTACAAAAACTATAACAAATCTTTAAGTTACCTCTGTGCTTCTGGTTTTAAGAGAGACAATTAAAATAAAAAAGTGAAACCTTATAAAATAGACCTAGAGCCAATTTCCGTCTATACGGCACTGACTTTTCCGGTGGATTATCGTCGACAACCATCTCTTGATCTAAGACTGCTATAGCTCCTTGCAAGGTTTCATTGTTGAAGAGGTTCCGCCCGATGAGGTACCTTTCTGTTCTGAGAGCTCTGGTGAAGTCTGGCGACAAACCACCATAAGCTATCCTACAGTCCAGGACCCTGCCCTCGTTGATCTTATAAGTAAAACCGGCGTGCACAATTGCGTGAGCGCTTTGAGATCGTGGCATTATCTGAAATTGTATAAATAATGTTTCTGTATGTATTTAGTATAAATCCAAACTTCTATCTTATTAGTTTGTATCATATTACAAGACAACTTCAAGTAGTACGACCACGTAAGAAGTGTACACAGACTCACCTTGTAAGTGACAATTTTAATATAATTGTTATTAAGTGGCGGCAAAAGTATATTCATTAAAACTTTTCCCCTCATATCCAATTTGAGAAAATCGTTCATGTTCACTCTGTTTACAGCTCCTGAGCTATTCACTGAAGAAAAAAAACTAGGGTTTTATTTAAATGCTTCTTGATAAGTGTTTTTTTGTAATAAACATTTATTGTTATTTTAAAATTACAACCTTTTAAAGGAAACTTTCAAACTGAGGTAACAAAACTTGAACATTTGAATTTATTAGTTTTAGCGAATATTGCTTAGTCGCGTAGTAGTAGGTAGTGGAATTTATAGTACAGAACTCGTCAAAGTCAAATCATTCACTATACACTTAATAACGTAATTGTAATACATTTACTCAGTGCGCAAAACTGTGAAGATCTAATGCGGACATCCTAGCATTACTAAGGAAAAACAAAATTAGGTAATATTCGACAAAAACTTATAATCCACTATCGATCAAAAATTTAAATTCTATCACAATTCACTTACTTATAGCGAGTTCTGCCCCAACCGTATTTAGAAGTAAAAAAATATCAGAACTGAATTCTTTGTGCTTGTTTTTAATCATCAAATTGCCAGCGATTGTGCCGATCTGCAACAGAATTTACGTAAAATGTGTAAGGCTTTCACGGTTATCGTATATCATGGTTTTTCGGGCTGTTCAGCCTCCTCGATTGCTCGAAGAATTAATTTCCCGAAACGTCGAAAATAAAACATTTAAAATTTACCTAGTTATCTCTCAGTTCAAAATATCAAGCATAGGTCTTAATTATGGCACAGTACTAACATTTTTCAACGGGATATGCGCAACTAGCTTTAGATGCTCTATAAACACATTTAGATACTCAAAATTATCCTTCTTGCACATCGTGTCAAAGATTTCCAGTAACTCCGTAAGGGTATTTCCAGCCCCGATCACCAAGTTCTGTTGCAAGAAGTAGCCCTTGAGGGACGGTACAGCGGACACATCTATTAGAACTCGAGGATATTCGAGAATCGGATAAACACCTGGACAACAAAAGTTATGTTTTGAAGATTTTGAAGAAGTTTACCATTTTTTAAACTCTAAGAACTTGTTAGACATAGTTTACATTAAAATCAATTAAAACAGCCGTGAAGGCTTAACCAAATTGAAATTTGAAATTTGATTCACTTATTTTGAGAGTGAAAGGACTTTGTACAAGAGAGTGAGTGCCCTTTGAATGAGTTTCATTACCTTTAGCGGTGTTCCCAGCTATAAGCATGTAAGAGTCTGTACCGTGTATATTCAAAATCCTAAAAATATCGACAACATCTTCAACTCTGTACCAGTCTCTATTATCGCTGAGCCTAATGTGTAGCACAGTCGGTTGTTTTACGTCTTCTTTAGATACCATGCACCACTCGAAGTCATCGCAATCTTTGGAACAGGTTTCACCACTCTTCTTGCAAATGCTCAAGTCTTCAATATCTATGACGTGATACGGCTCTGGGCAATCGGCAGCGAATTTTTTGAACGCATCCAAAATCGGTCTGTAGCCAGTGCATCTGCAGATATTGCTACCTAAGGACTGCTCAATTTCCAACATCGTCATTTTCTTTTTCTTTAAGAGGCTGGAAAAAGCAATATCAATTTTGTACAGTCTTCTGGTAATAAATAATCGTTTACCCACATTTGAAATAAGATGATTTACGAGATGGTAAAATGCGACGTAGATAATAATTACCTGTACATAGCCATGATCCATCCCGGGCTGCAGTACCCACATTGAGTGCCGTTGTTCTCGTAAAGGCTCTTCTGCAGCGGGTGGTATCCATCCAACCTGTTGCCAATTTTCTCTATCGTGGTGATGTCCCATCCGTGGCATGACGTCACGGATACCATGCACTGTTGTTAGAATAGCAATTTGAGTTAAGCGTTAGTGTTGAAGTAAAAGAAAGTTAGAATACTTACAGCGTTCACCCCTTCCACTGGGGCTCCTTGACTCTTAACGACGCTGACGATGCAAGCGCCGCAACCAGCCTCCTGGCACATGTACTTCGTCCCTCGTAGCTCGAGCCATCGTCGAAGGTAATCAAGTAGCGTAACATGTGAGCTCACCTCGCAGCCGACTGAAACGATCCCAAAACTATTATCATCAGTTCGGTATGTATGAACATCAAATAGCTATAAAATAGCAGTAGAGACCGTCTGTATAGTAAGCGGTATAAGAATACGAACTGTATACAGATTTTTGTCCTTCTGTGCTTCGTTTCGTCAAAAGTTCCGCGAAGATGTACTCTTCGGTAATGAATCTTTCTTTCAGTAATAAATAAAGTTCAGTTAGACGCAACGTTTTCCTACTTGGGCATAAGTGCTTTGGGCGGTACTTGGAAGGAAAGAAAAAGAAGAAGATACGGCTCAACACATGCAAGAGGAGTGTGTTTACTGGTGAAGGGAGTGGCACAATCTCCAGTTAGTAGTTGGGTATTGTCTGGACCTGCCAGACATCATTCATCATATCAGTGACTCGATTTTATGAACGAGTCACTGATATGACCGAGCGAGAGACTGACGCCGCAAATCCTATGAGGGCTAGGAGAGGAGGGGTGTGAAGAAGGAGGTTTAACCTTCTAGGAACTCATCAGACCTGAAAGTCTGGTGTTCATTATCCGCTGGGTCTCAGGAATGAATAGCACAGTCCTATTCCGGGGACCCCATTATGCGGTAATGGCGGCCTAGTGAGATCGTTTGTAGTGGGTAATACCTCTCTAGTAAAGCAAGACTGTCAAACAGAAAATCCAATGTCCTAGAAGTCCACTCAACGCGTAAAAGAATTTTCATTCTCACTAAAAAAAGACGCAACGTGTAATATTAGTAAACCAGTTAGAATTATGTCTCGCGCATTTTAAACAATCATAAGATTTTTATTTAGTCACCAGCTGTCTTGGTACAGAAATAAGAAAAAATGATTTAATGAGCGTCACAAAGAGGCATAAATTTAAAAATATAAAATATATACGTTATCTCTCGCTTGGTTGCTTTCGTAATGTTCACAAATCAGACAATCTCAGTAATAATAAGTCATTTGTATGTAAGTGTCGTTTGAGATCTTGGATTCGTTATTATATTAATGTATATAACACTTTTATTATGGTAAAATGTATCAAAACTTGATTTCCTATACTGTAGTTTATATAAAATGCCGAAGCGGTTAAAATGACGGCTGCAGCGAGTTAAAAAATTAAATGTACATTACGTTGAGTTACGAGTGAGATCATATTTCGCTCATTACCTAACTGTAATTCTTACTGTTTTAACATAACATTAAAAAGTTCCTTTCACGAATGACCTACAATGGCACGAGTGCCGGTCAAAATTAAGCCCTCGAGCTCCTAACTAACCGGTCTAAGTCACTTTTTTGACTCTGTATATTGTCCTTGTCATTGCATGTCAAGATCGGTATCTAAAAAATGTGTCGTTTTTTCCTGATTAAAAAATATAACGATGACTTATTATGTCATCTATTGATAATATGAGAATAGGTTTTATTATTTCTTCAGAACAAAGCCTTTGCGGCCGACTCTGGTCGAAAACTATTGGTTTTAGACTCGTGGGATCAATACGCCTAAGGTTAAAAAAGCTTCACATTTGGATTACAATTTCACAGCTACCCGCACTTATGTCAATAAAATAGACTTGTTCGACTTTGTATGCGACACCAATGTAATCACTAGCATCTTTCATATTATTACATTTTTGACCAGTTCTTTTTACTTTTCTCATTAATAATAAGAACATATACTTAATAATAAGAGATATTATATTATAGTTATTATATATAATTATTATATCATCTCAATATTCTTTGTGAGACATGTGAATAGTTACTTGGAGGTATTATAGGCATACGTGTGGAGAGTTTAAATATACAAGGCCGTCGTTGCCGTTTGACAAGTAGAGCTGTTTATTGTCTAATTCAAATTGACAGGTGTTTTCAAATTAAAACAATATTGTATTGAAAATCACAAATGGTCACACGACGTCGTTGACACTTTAGCCTTAGGGACGTAGAAGGACTTATGGAGAATTTTAAAAAATAATTCGACATACTTAATTCAGTTGTCAAAATGCACACTATAGCCATATGGACTCGATTATTTGTCGGTAAAAGTTAAGGTGTTTCAATAATTTTTGCAATTGGGTTGTAACATTATATTTATATAAATCATCAGACTCAGTATTAAAACATGAACATTCCGCGAATATATTTAATAATTCAAAGGAATCCAATTATTTACATCCACAATTGAGTAACATTTCCAGTGATTACGCTAGGCGAGGCCTAACATTGGTAATATACAGTATATTTACTTCAACATTATTAAAAAAATATTCATGCTTTTAAGTGTCACGCAAAAAGCGATTGTAATTTATTGACGTAACAAAAAATACGCTTATTTTATATATACAGTTCATTAGAAGCCTGACCATACATTTTTTATAATTCCACGATCGCTTCACGCTTACTCGTTTTGGTGTTGTAAGGCACGCAAGGGTGATTGTAAAATTAGTAAATACCTAAAGCTAACACAATTTTGACAAACAATGGGTTAAATATTGTCTATAGTTTACGCGAGTAGTACACATTTAAATAAAACACTTTAACGGCTTAAAACGCGATATATTAGTTATATTTGAAAATGATTTTTAACTCCCCCCCGACGTTTCGGATGCTTTGCAGCAGCCATGGTCACGGGGAGACTAATATATCGCGTTTTAAAACGTTAAAGTGTTTTATTGAAATAATGGATTGATTATTGAAAACATTCATATAAAGTATCGATATAATCGCCCCAAAATCCACAAAACATGAAATTAATATTATTGTATTAACTAAAATTAGCTCTTAGCATCGTTTTTAGATATTTTCAGAAATTTCATATCTTTCTTCTTAAGAATTATCTTAGTGCTTCAAATTACGAACAGCTTTACCCATTTTTTATTATTATTATAAATTGGGCTAACTCTAAATACGCACCTGTTCTCTCGACTCCGTTCACCTTAAACTTAACCCTGTCCATGGCACGAAGCGCTTCCACCACTCAACCTACGTGCTCACCGACTGAGCTGAGCTGCTTTCGATTCCTCACTTCGCGAATGTGATAAAGCCAGTTTCACAACGGAGTGCGTATTTGGGCGCTCAATAATAAGATCAGTATAGATAGAATAATTTTAATATACGTATCCCAACAGTAAGTGTGGTTCGCGACGTTACCTAGTGTATGCTGTAATTTTAAGTAGGTATACAAACTTTGACACAAACTTAACTAGGTAATTTAAAAAGGTGACCCCATTATTAAGTTCCAATTCACAACCATTAGGGTGAACATGGGTGGGCACATCACGATAGTGCAATTGGTAGAGACTGGCTCGTTGGTTCCAATTTAATGGGAGCAATGTATAGCTAATAAAAAGGGGGGTGCGATCCCCACTTACAATGGGGTACAATGTGTTTCTAATTTTAAATTTATCATTTATCTGAAACATTTTGGACTCCGTCTAGAAATCTGGTATTAAATCAGGTGACGAACCTCTGGCCATAAACTTGATATTTAATCGCATTTCGGTTTACGTGTCCTCCGCTATTAGAAAAAAAGATGGCGGCACAATTCGCTGTCGGCGGTGGATTCCTTCCCAGCTCTATCAATCTAAAGCTTACATATGTACTTGTTAAAAAAATGTTCCAGCAATATCTACAAGAACTGCATGATGGGCTACGCGATTCTAGAAGTTGCTATAAACTATACCGGCGGCTAATGTTCTAAGCATCGTAATATATTTGTTTAATATAATACATTTAGATATACGATGCTATTCTAAACGCTTCGCTCTGATGATAATTATCGTTGTTCGGTCTTTTATCTTATTTTGTTTGTTCAAACATGAATCTCTCTATGTTTATAGTATAAGTGTGTCTGAGAATTAAGCTATTATTAATTCATATCTGTCGGAGTATATAAAGACTACTTCTTACGCAGCTTACGTATTAAACATTAGCACGCTAGCAATTTATTTGTACTTTGTTACCAAAACACACAATTTCGCGATTAATTTGGATGAGACACAAAAATACTTCTGGATTTATTTTCTTTTAAATCAGCCGCCCCGTTTGTAATATTTTTAGAATAAAAAAAAGTTACGGCCGGGACTTAAACCCGTGACAGCCATCATTTTAGAAGATCGTATAAGAAAGTGAAATCCTGTTTTCACGAGTCACGGGCAAAATATATTTCTGTGTCCGTTTCACCATTGGTTCTATTGACAGGCAAGTAGATCAGACTTCTGCCCCTGTCCGACCAAAACAATCTATTCTTTCCCCGGAATTCGAACCCAGAACCTCTTGTACTTAGCACGATGCATTTAGGTGCCCCGAAGAGGGCATCGGCCTCTGCTTGGATTACCGCAATGGCGATGTGTTGATGTGGATGTCGTTTTGACAAGAGTCGTTATAATTGAAATAAAAGTTTATTATTATAATTATTAACCCACTTAATAAAATTTAAAATCTATTACATCAGTTTCGCAAGCTAGACAAATTTTCTCCACTGTGTATGGGCCATCTGAAACAAATTAGTCTTAAGTTATTTTTCCTTATATTTTTTAAATAACTCCGGACGTTATTTGCTAGATTACAATCTACCGACGGCTTCTGTTTTTTATTTTATGTAACTGACGCGATCTCACCTAAGTGAACTATTTATTTTTGCCATGCCATTAAACCCACGAGACCTGAGCTGGTCTCGTGGGTATCGCTATGCAACCACTGTTCTACTAAAGCATAAATATTTGAGAGAAGAAGATTAATCGTTGCTTCGTTTTGATTTGAATTTCATAATAAGACGTTGGATAACAATTAATCAGGAGGCACAGATCCGGTTTCGGGTTAAGCAATCCACGCGGAAATTAATTCGTCAATAACCTTGAAAACCTGCAATGGTTTTTCTCTCTGTTCTAGTTTGTCCTTACTGTACATTGTTATTACTTTGATATTTGATTAGTGCGTGTTGTGCTTCCTAAACAGAATATACAGTTTTCATTTTTAATATTTTACTCCTTGTACGCTGTACCTCATAGTAATATTCTAATATAATGTTAGTGTTTTAAGTATATTCATAGCTTTATTTAGCTTATATCTGAAACCGTAACCGTCTGTAAAATAATATCGTCATTTTTTAATTTATATTATACCATAACTATACCTATCGGAAACCAAACGTCACTGGCCAGTCCCGACTCTTTCCTGGCGTCGACGATAGCTTCCCTCATTGTTATTGGTATCACCACTCCCATGCAAGTCGCAGGCTCACCGGTCCCTACAAATATATTATGTAGGTACATATTATTTTAAAGTGTAATCGTACTTTGACTTTTCACATGACATATTAACTAATTCACCTTTTGCTCCTAATATATATTCAGTGCTAAATGATTTCTTCCTGAAATATATCCTAAAATCCTGGGGTATATCTCTCGCCTGCGGTACCCAGTAGGTCCAAGTTCGATCGGTCAGGACTTCACCGGTTTTCGGGTCGCAAATCAACTCCTCGCTCGTCCAGTACCCGCAGCCCATGATAAAGGCACCTTCGACCTAAAACAGTGTACCTTTAAAGTAAGATGCCAAGCCGTTGGCTTAATTGTACTTAAGAAAAGAAAAACATAGCTGCAGTAATTTCTATTATTTCTAAAAGTCTAAAAGTTTACTCCCCGACTTCTTTAACTTCTGTACTTTAAACTTCAGGAATATATTGTTTATGATTGTTAGATCAGTTCCACTTGCCTGTCCAACGTCTACGACAGGATTCACACTCCTCCCCACGTCCTCTATTAGGTCGACCCTTATAATATTCCACTCTCCGGTCAATACGTCCACTTCTACTTCGGCGCAGGTGGCGCCGTAAATATTGTAGTTTCGTATGTCTGCCATGCCCGTCATAGAGTGCGTCTGCAAATCGACTTCAGCGACAGCAGCCGCTTTGATGAGTTCCTCCCACGTAGCGTTAGGATTCTTCTTTTTGATCGGCTCCAGTTTCTCAAGAAACTTGTTGCAACCTTTCATTATACCGACTCCCACGAATTGGCATGTAAGGCTACCGCCTGATGTGAAGCTATTCGGTGAGATCGTGGTGTCGTTCGGTTTCACTTGTACTTTCTCTACGGATATACCAAAGTAATATGCGCAAATCTGCGCCGCCTTTGTGTTTAGTCCTTGTCCCATTTCCACCCCACCGTGAGTCACGACCACCGAACCGTCGACGTATACGGCAATGTTTACGGGCAGATACAGCGATCCGACCGGTGTCCATCTTAGGAGGGAATGCCTCAAGCCACGCTTCTTCCATCGATTATCCACATTGAACTTTTCCACTTCGAGCCGTCTCGCTTCATAATTAGATTTTTCTTTCAGTGTGTTTATTAGTTCAAGTATTTCACTGTGGTTTTCCCGATCTATATTAGCTAAACGCACTTTAAGCGGATCCAAGTTCATTTCGTAAGATATTCTTTCCATGAATAATTCCGACATGGAAACTGCTTCAAAAGAACCTGATACAGAATAGTCAATAATATATATATGTTGGCCTTGGATATTCGGAAATTCACAGACTGAAACATAAACCGATTAAACTTCACGGCTTTTATATCTGCGGACGGTGATTTGTGCCGGATGGCATTTATTTTTTTCTTAAATTCATTTTATGTCTAGATTTACAAATATGAACAATATGTAAAAAAATATACAAATCATTAATAACATGATAGATCCGGTGAGCATCGAACTCGCGACCCTCTATCATAACCCATACATTTTATCACCGCGATGCAAAATGACAAAACAACCAAACAGCGCCATCTAGTGGCTGTGTTAACCAAATTCACTATAAACTATACAGCTACCATTCATCGAGCCCGTCAAAGCTGAACTTGACTTATTACAAACTATTAAGAGGAAAACGAAACAAAAGTAGTACCCGGCGATCTGCACCAAGTGTTAGAGGGCGTGTCTGTTGTAGCGTCGTACAATCGGAAATCCCACGGCGCCTTGTCATAGCAATTGTTGAAAGCGTCGGACGCCAACATTGCTAAGGGCTCGTCCACAACATATCCGTTATCCTCGAATAACTCGTAATCGTTGCTTTGTATAACACCGTCCTTATTAACCGCCGTCTAAAATGTCAGGTAACGCGATTAATTCGTTTGTTCATAGTTTAAGGAAAGGCAGAAAAAGACAGCTGACAGATTGGCACTGTCTGCTCTCATTTCGTCTTGTAAATTATGCTTAAGTTTAGTTAAATAAAAAAACATATAACTTTCGAGTTATGTTACCTCAAAAGTTATAGAAGAAGGAAATCTTTTGCCCACGTATCTCATGTTATTACTGAGGGATTGGATGAATCGACACGGTGTGTTTAGCTTGTGCGTCACGAAAGCGCAAGCGATGGACAACTGGGTTCCTCGCGATATCTTCATGCCATATGCCCCACCGAGCCGGCGCAAAAACACGTCTACCCTAAAACAATTACATAATATATACTTACAAATTTAACTCAAACTTATATAATTAAAATTTTTGGTCGTAAATAATCTACTTGTTTTGCTGTATCTTCAACACTCTAGAAACCATGCGCTGTACTACATCTATCCACTGCGTCGCGGAATATAACTTGATTCCTTCCTCTGTCGGATGGGAGACGCAAACTAACGTCTCCATGCAAAAATGGTACTGAGTGTACGCTGACATTTCGCCCTTTATCACTTTGGCTACATCATCACCCGTCCGCGTCGCTTTCGAAGAACTGAACAGCTTGATTCTCTTCGGATCGTGTTTGGTGACTTTAATATCCAGCACGGGCTTCCTAATTTTTGAGTATGTCACTTCGACTAATGTCGCAGCTCTTTCCGCTATCTTTTGCGTTTGGGCGACGATTATGCCTAGAGGCTGGTTGTAGAATTTCACTTCCTTCTCGCAGAGAAGTTCTTCGTTAGCCGTGTAAAACGTAGTACCGGCCGGAGTAAAGGTATTCTCGCCCGGGATATCTTTTGCAGAATAGAAGGCGATTACACCGGGTTCGTTCTGGAAAATAGAAATTCACGATCAAAAATCAAAAATTAAATTCATTCGTTGTATGAAATATTTCCTAATTATTTTATTTATTTACGTTCAATAATGTACAATTTTAAAACGTACGAAAGTATTATTTAAAATAATACCATAAAATATATTCACGCTTAAATTTCTTGTACCCATTTAATTTAATTCATCCGTAGTCGTTTAATTCATCGAACAGGAATTTGTATCGTATAAATATAAATAAAAATTTACCAATGCGACACTAGCGTCAATATTTTCAATCGTGCCTAAGCCAACAGTTGCCAGAACGAAAGTAGCGAACACTTCCCTCGGAAGCGAGGGAACATCTTCCGAATAATGTGCTTCGCCAGCGCATTGTACCTGCGTTGGAAATAATGAAATGGTTTGAACGTTGAATAGTAGGTTTCCATCTAATCATCGTCCGTTAATGGCAAAATAACGACACATCGTATCGTAATCGTAATTACCAGTCCGTCAAATTTTGGGGAAGGCTGGTTGAGCGGCCAAATAGACGGGTTCGTGTCGAAACTTTGTTCTCCGCTCGATAAAGTTCTCGATTCCCGAAGTCTCACCACGCCAGACTTATACCGCTGGTCTAGAATATCTTGAGGACATATCGATAAAAGACCCTGGAAGTAGGAATAAAAAATCCAAAGACGTAGCGTAATGGCTTATGTTTTAACTACTAACTAATATATAAAGCTGAAGAGTTTGTTTGTTTGAACACGTTAATCTTAGAAACTACTGGTTTGAATTGAAAATGCATTTGTATTAGTTAGAACATTTATCGAGGAAGGCTATAAAACATCGCACTAATAGGAGCGAAGAAGCAGCGGGAAATGTAAAAAAACGAACAGAAAAATTTTCATCTCTGTGGGTTACCGGCGCGTGCGCTGCGAGAACGATTCAAGATACCCAAAAAATACGTTTAACCATTTGGCTACGGCGGCTGACACGGTTAATCATAGGATATTTTTATAATTCTTAACAGATTGCGAAAAAATATAACATTATTTTACGTACCTTATAGAATAAACCCAAGGCAAGCTTTCGTCTATACGCCACTGACATGTCGGGAGGATTTTCCACCACCACCATCTCTTGGTCCAACTGACGCACGGCTCCTTGCAAAGTATCATTGTCGAACAGCTTTCTTCCAGTGAGATATTTCTCCGTCTTTCTCGCCCTGAAGAAAACTCCCGAAAGACCGCCGTAAGCGATCCTACATTGTAGAACTCTATTGTACTGACTGAGCTTGTAGAAGAAGCCGGCGTGGACGATAGCCTTCGCGTTCTGCGATCGAGGCATTATCTGGAATGCATCACATTAATGACTTGCACAATTGTGAGCACGAAAGACGACCATATGGACACGCATATTCTTCCTGATTTTGCCTTACCTTAAAAGTAACTATTTTGACAAAATCTTCGTTGAGTGGTGGTAACAAAATATTTAGTAACACTTTCCTGTCCATGTCTTCTTTCAAAAACGTTTCCATGTTCACTTTTTTCGTGAAGCCGTTTTCATTGACTAAAATTAGGTTCAGTTATTAACACATGAATTTAATCGCGTATCGTCTGTAATTTATGAAAGTACACATTGAATAAAACATTTTTAATGCGTAATATGCACTTCACCTCTGCTACTGCAATTGTCAAAATGCCGGTTGGAGTTCAAAAGTAAGTTGATTAAATTATTTTTCATTTAATGTTATTTTATAACTATTGCAATCAGTAGATTGCGTAATAAATAGTATAGTATAGAAACAGAAAACCTTTATCCTAATATTAACTGTACTATATAATTTTATATATTTCGGCTAGGACTCGTTTACAGGGCACGTCACTGAGTAAGCAGGGAAGCTGTAACAGTCACTCTGATTATTGTTTTTGTATTGTTTTTTAAATCCTTAAAACTTACCAATGCTTATCTCTGCGCCAACTGTATTCAGAAGGAGAAATAAATCCGAAACGAATTCATTGTGTTTATTCTTTATCATTAAATTGCCGGCTATCGTTCCAATCTGCAAAAATCGTGACACGAAGGAAATTATTATTAAACCTTTAATTTTAAACAAAATAATGTCAACGTTTGTTATTACTTGTAACGGTTCGAATTATTTAACTTATATTTGTTTAATTAAATATTAGTTAATTTTTTATTTATATGATTAAAATCATTCTCATTAGTATCTTAACTGTGTACTACAGGCCAGACTAAATTTCTTGGATGTTCTTCTCGGTTATGTTGCTCTTTTGAACACGCAGTAGAATCACGACGAACAGACAAACTAACCTGACTAATTCATTTTTAATTTAAATCAATTTAATTATTATAATTTGATTTTTTATAGAAAATAAAGTATATTTTATTTTATTTTTTAAATCAAAAACTAAGAAAAGTATTCTACCTTTACTTTGCGGATTTAAAAATATTGTAGTAGTTTTTATTTTTAAAATAAATTATTTCCTTAATTTTCTAATTTGTGTGTAATAAGCGTGACGAACGTCAAAACAGCGTTTGTGTCAAATTTCTTTTACAAACAAATTATTGCTACATCAAAACTATTTTATTTTATTTGTGTTTGATCTTCTCCGGAAGATCTTTACTCTTCAATTACCTGTTTTATATCGAAACCAATATAAAAGGCTATCTTAAACGCATTTCATATTTTTATGTACATACTGCGACATGGTCCGCGACCAGTAATTATTTTGGGCATCAAATTATATCTTTTTTGCAAACAACCTACCTATATACCCACGGTAATCTTAAAAGATTGGACAGTTATATAATTACTACCTCGGACATATTTTAGATTGTTTAAAGAAGAATCATTCTTTCATAAATTGTTGGACCGCAAGCGATGGAAGCCTTCAAAGATAATATTAATTTTCCCATTTTTTTTAACGGAACCGGTATTTCCTGAAATTAGCGCGTTTAAACAAAGAAACAAAAACACAATATAAAACAAACTCTTCATTTATATAATTTTAGAATAGATAGGGAGCAAATGAGACTTTATATGACCAGATGGTTAACACTTGTACAAACAAAGACAATAAAAAGAACTTATATTTATGTTTAAAAGAGACAGTTTAAATACGAATTTCCTAATTTGATAAAATACAGCTGATATCATAACTTCTCACCTCCGAAACTAGAACTTCCACATACGAAATTCGCGTAAAGTTACTAGTTATAACCAAGTACCTTCGACATTCATCGGACAATTTTTTTACTCCAACGATGTCGATGATAATACGACGATGTCGAGTAACAATGGCCGGCATCGCATAAAAATCGATTACCAAGAGATATTTGCATAAAAACCGCTTCGGCATCCAACTTCAAAATTATACAAAGAATGTAATCCCGTGACAGTCAGGCAACTATATATATTATATCAACGAACAAGGCATCCGAAACGTCGGGCCGTAGTTAAAAAGAAATTCAAAAAACTAAAATATATCGCGTTTCAAACCGTTAAAGTGTTTTATTTTATCTCGTAAAACTGCTCACGTTCTTAACAGGAATACTTGCAACCAGCTTCAAATGGTCCACAAAGACTTTCAGATATTCAAAGTCATCTCTCTTACGCATTGACTCGAAGATTTCTGTCAGCTCTGTGAGGGTGTTTCCAGCTCCGATGACTAGGTTTTGTTGAATGTACTTTCCTTTGAGAGCTGCCACCGACGACACATCTATTAACACCCGAGGGTACTCAAGTATCGGATAAACACCTAGAATAAACATCACTCTTAGCAGATATTGTCAAAATTAAAAATCGTTTTAAGTTTAATTACGACACGGGCGGGTCTTGAACCGGCATCCGTGCTGTGTCTCTAACCAATCGAGCTACCGTGTCCTATACGTAATCGTCGATTTTTTCAACCTCTTGGTACATGCACTTTTCGCGCTATGTAATTGTGAACCCTAACGTTTCGTAATAAGATTCAATGTCTTATGCTTTGCGGCTTAAGAAAGTCATTAAAGACGAATTGCTTAACCTTTAAAAACTTATTTTTTTTACATGCACTCGAAGGCATTATATAAATTAAAAACCGATCGATCGAACATTCAATTTAAAATTCTTTTTTTTATATACTGCCATCGCGTGCAATAAAATGTGAAAAATATTGAAGACTGCAAAGGATATTGTCGAAACCTGATAAATGTGGACAGATAATCAGGCATTCATTTTGCCTATTTTAGTGCGAAACAGCTCGAAAGATCAAAGCCAAAATACTTTACCTTTAGCAGTGTTGCCAGCTACCAGCATATAGGATTTGTTCTTATGCAAAGCTAACACATTAAATATGTCCTTGATATCGTTTACCCTGTACCAGTCCCTGTCATCACTCAGTTTAATATGCATTACGCCGGATTGAACGTCATCCCTGGATACAATACACCAATCGTAGTCATCGCAATCACTAGAGCATCGTTCGCCGCCTTTCTTACAGATACTCAAGTCTTCTATATCGAGAATGCGGGGATCAGGGGCATCGGTTGCGAACTTCTTAAACGCTTCCAAGATCGGTCGATAACCAGTACATCTGCAGACGTTGCTGCCTAAAGACGTTTCTATTTCGAGCATCGTCATCTTTTTCTTTTTCAAAAGACTGAAACAAAATATGCATTTCACGGCAAAGAGGAGAGACGTTTGTAAAGTTTACTCGACGGCAGGTGTTCCGCTTTTACGTATACCTGTACATAGCCATGACCCATCCAGGGCTGCAGTATCCGCACTGAGAGCCGTTGTTTTCAAACAGGGATCTCTGTAGAGGATGGTACCCGTCCGATCTGTTGCCGATCTTCTCTATCGTAGTGATTTCCCAGCCGTGACACGACGTGACAGTAACCATGCACTGCCGAAAATCTCTTTACTTTTTACCTTATTACTATTTTCACACTTCATTAATCGATGCTCAGATATTTCAAATCATTTTCGAGATATAAGATTTTTAATTTTGTATTCTTTACCACACGTAAAGGAATTTTATTCTAGCTGTGTGTGTAAACGTAGCGTACAAGATTATAGCCTAAATTTAAACAACTACGTAATTTAGTAGTATTATTACCCACACAATCGCCTAGCCGTAAATTTTTGCGGACTCTGTCCAGTCCATATGTATGACTGATATTAATCAACAGATCGTAGATTCGATTCCCATCGCTTTCCTGTTTCAGTCTGTGAGATATGTTGATAGCACATCTTATTAGTTGACTTTCACCTTCCAACGAGTAAGTCCCACGCTGCTTTATCCTCTTCTGTCATAAAGACAGTTTGCAAAGCTTAAAAAATATATTTAAAAAAAATGTCATTTGATGTTTACAGCATTGACACCCTCCGGTGGCGCTCCGGGAGACTTGACGACACTGACGATGCAGGCTCCGCATCCAGCCTCCAGGCACATGTACTTGGTCCCTCGCAGCTCTATCCATCTACGAAGGTATTCCAATAATGTCACGTCCGAACTCACTTCACCAGCAACTGAAATAGGCTGCGTCTCAGTTAGTCTATTTAGTTTTAGGAAATCACTTTTAACGGTTTAGAACACGAAATGTATTTTAACTGCAGCCGCCATGTCATGAGGGGCCGGCTATTGACGAGCTTCAGAAACTTCGAACCATAATTAAAATAAATTGTAAATAACCGTTAAACGAGGTGTACTCGCGTAAACTACAGACAGTACTTATATTAAGATCGAGTTATATTATTTTAATAAGTACAGTTTCTCTTTTCCATGTAAAACAAAAAAAATTCAAATAATTATTTTTAGATGTGTTATTTCATAAATCATTGAAATCCAATTACAACCAAAATTAATGCCAATTATTAAAACCATTAAATATACACGCAGAAGGAAAATCTCACACATTTTTCGTGCAACTAAATCAATTAAATTGAACTTTGTCTGAAATCGTCAGAGATAATTAAATGGGGAACGGAGAGACGATTTTATTGCTTTAACTTCTTTCGTTAAAATCGATCACTAGTTCTTCTGTTCTCTTTTCAGTCACTCAGATAGCTTTTTGCAAATAGTATGTAGTAAAGTATTTTCGTAAGAAGCCTAAAGAACAATAAACGGATGTGGCTTGTGTATTGTCAATTTATAGAAAACAAAGAAGTACTTTATATAATTTTTCGTAAGCACATACCGCATTGGTCGACGCCGTTCACTTTAAACTTAATACTGTCCATGTTCTTCTCTCCGAGGAGCAAATCTTTTCAAGACCAAAAATGTCTTTCTCCGCTCTCGACGCGTGACGCACGCCTTGTGTCGCAAAGTATATGTTACACATTATCATAAACCGAAGTTAATATACAAAATAATTAAATAGTAATTATACAAAATGTTTGGGGTTCCGTAACAGAAATGTCGAGTAATTATAATAGATAGATTTACTCGTTCCTATTGAGAGTACCCGTAATCAAACTACTACTATATACTTATAAATCAATTTTAAGTATGACTTGCCCACAGAATTATCAAGTAGTCTTATTTTCTCTTTGTTCCTTTATACTTATGTTTGGCTTTGAAAGAGTGCTTCTAGCAATTTATGGTAAATGAAATATATAGAGCTGTAGCGAAGATATTGGTATAAATGAAATAAATAAATATCGAGCGGACAAAAATATTTATTTTCACAATAATTGTAAATTTGTAGTCGGCACAATATAATTTAAAGATCGAAAATAGATTGAAAAATCTTTCGCCTCGGGCAGGACTTGAACCGGCATCGTCAGCATTCCGTGCTGTTGCTCTGCCAATTGAGCTACCGCAACCTACGTTTGATCGTCGTATTTTTTCAACTAATTGATACAATCATGCTCCTCTCGCGCAATGTAATTTCTACCTTAACACTTGCGTATTAAGATGGTTGTAGACAGTGTCGTCTGTTGGCATCTCTTAAGCACTTGATTGACTACAACAAGGAAAAAAGATTTGGAAGGAAAAGAGATTTTGTCATATGAAGCGGTCTCTTCCAGCTGGGGTGAAATGGGTGAACCTAAGTATTTTATATCGTTATGATTTATTTTAACTGCAATTCAATTAAATTCAAAACTTCAAAGCAATCGACTTGTATTAAAACAATTTTAAATGCGAAATAATTTATTTGGAATATGATGAATGAAAATATATGAATAACGTGCACAATGCGACAACGTTTATATTTTATATTTTTACACTCATAATACCGCTCGATTGACTTCAAAAAGTAATATAAATGTATGAAACAGTATTGATAAAAATTTCATTTATTTGGATAGGAAACAGACTTGTTTTTATTTTTCATCAAATAGCACATGCGACGACGATTTTTTCGCATTGTTTTAAGGATCTCTAATCTTTTCTAGCAATAATTGTAGCCTATATTACTCATGAATGTAGCTTTCTAATGGTGAAAGAATACACACAGACAAATATAAATGGTTTCTCTTTATATTATATCAATTTTGGTCCAATAACCTACCCATAGAAGCCATTCATTGTAACAAGAAAAATGAAAATCTTTTTTTTTTATTTTTCACTAGAGTGTTTCATGACACGTCTGGACTTTGGTTAGAGACAAATTTCGCCTAACAGTCATTTTAAGTACAAGGCGTAATTACGTTCTCCAATATTTCGAAATTGAAGAGCAATCGTAATTAATTTATCATAACTAGTACGTGTAACAATGGGCAACGCGCGTTCGGTCATGCGCTAAATTGCTACTCATAATACAAGTGTGTAACTACGTGTCTTCATTTTGTGGTGTAGTGGTCAGCGATATCACAGGCCTAATCACTTTGCAGTTTAACACACCGAGATTCCATTAAAAGGCAACCGGCTGAATCGCACTGAAGATCTGTTGTCGACCGCTGTTTAGTCTATCTTACCATTAATTAATTTCAAATCAAGTACATAATTCAATTTTCAAAGAATTGGTATGGGACAACTCGATTCTCGATTCTTCAACAAGATTGGTGTAAAACATGCTTCGTGTAGGTTAATTGATCATCATGCTTTAATAGAGTTAAGAGAATCAATATGAGGACGTAATGCGGGAAAGACCACATTACATACATTTAGTTAAGTTACATTTACAGAAAATATATTAAAAAGGCGAAATTGACAAATAAAAAGTGACCTTCGCTGTAATGAATGCGTTCTAATAAAATATATGAAGATCGCATTTAGTGTATTAAAATTCTTCGCATCGAATAGACATGGCGACGGTTTCGTTTACAGTGAACGACATACAGTGCACCGGTAAGCGAACCTTCCTTTTATAGAAAATCTTTGCTTTGTTCTGAAGTACGAAGAGATGCAGTTACGAGTTCCTACTGCTCGGAAGCCCTAACTATTTTGAACATAAATCTGTGACTTACTCATATATGTATATTCCTCGTCAACTGTGATTGAATTGAAAATGTTGGGTCTCACGTTTACTGCTGTTTCGAGTCTGCAATAGTATATGCGCTATAAATTTTAGAAAGTTTGACGAAAACTGATTTCGGCGCTTCTCACCACGCCGTCTCTCATATTTTTAGATTATTTTATTTATTTATTTTTATATTGCACTAATTCCAAGCGACAACCAAATTTTTTTTCCAAGTTAGGTTTGAAAAAATTAACTCCGGATGAGATCTATTTCACTAAAAACCGATAAAAAAGTCAATTACTTAGCGGTTAAAAAAAATCTTGATTACGACGCGATGACGTAATAATAATAATAGAATTACAGAATATTAACGTATCTGTCATTTACGAACGATGATGGCGAACTAGAAAAACATAGCTCCTCACCATTACATTTCCTACTTATTATTACTAGTTCCAATCAATTTGAACAATATCGTCATCCGCTTACCTACAATTAGTAGCTCGTTGTGATGTTTAAAAATGTAGAGGGAAAAGCAATGACATCATTAAATTTCATATATCCTTAGAAAAAAACAATTGCATTAACCGCAAACAAACAAATAAAATTTGTAAAAGTGATGTCAATAACAGAAATCCATTCACAACCATATATATTCTGATGTAAAGTCAACACGATATTGTTCTAGAATTCATAAACTTTAGTTTATATTTGAACCAGATTGATTTACCTCACTATTTAAGGGATAGTGTAGTAGTGTAGTGTCTTTGCAACATCAAAATGGATCATTATTGCATAATTATATTCTGTTAGTACTGTCTAATCTATTTTGCAAAACAATACGAACTCAATTTACATATGGCACATATTAGTAATAAAAAATTAACCGATGTAAAGTCATAAATAAATATATATAACGGTATTATTCGCAAGAGCCTCACTCGTGCCTGTCATTAAGATAATATAATTGTTATTTGAAAATTATTACTTGCAATAAAAGTTATTGTACAGTCGAGTGTACAAAGTCACTAATTTTCTAATTAGGTTCTTTAGTAGACTGAATACAAGACTAAGATATATTGATAAAATTTATAATGAAAAATGCATTATTGTATTTTATACGATTGTAGAGTAATATTAGAGAGAGTTTATTAACACGTTACTGAACCTAACCGATTTTCTACTTGGTTGTACCTCAGTATAATGATTAACTTATCTAATTTCAACTGTTCGCTCGTACACAACTTATATAATGCTGATATCGTTTCGTATTAATTATATGTGAGGACATGGAATTTAATTTATTGCATTATTTCGTGAATATGATAACTAAAGGCAATAATAACATTAGAGAATAAAACGTAGACAAGTCTTTAGAAAGGATAGAGAAACAAAGTTGATGTATACTACATAAATCACATATCGTAAAGATCAACCTAGCTTTGTTTGTGAGTATCCTACTATTTGCTCAACTTTAGATCTTACCCTACACGGGAAGACAAAATTAGTTTGTGAGTCATCCGAGTACAACCTAATGCGTTGAACAAATACAGGATTTATTGATATTCAACTAATTTGCGACAGACGACTGACAGAAGTAAATCTCGTATGTACACAGTTGTTCGTACGTTAGTTAGTAATTTAGTTTATTTTACAATTTCAAATAATGATTTGTGTTTTTTTTTAATGAAGATTTTTCAAAAACATCTGTTGGGTTAAAAATGTTCTTGACTACAATTAATAATTTCAATTACGGGAAAAATATTATACACTTGCAGAATTATGCAATTGAAATGTATAACGATAATTTATTAGACCACAGACGTCGAACCACTTCTTTAATCTAAAGTCAAATTGTTGTTAACCCAATTAACACCTAGTTGGGTTAGCAACAATTTGACTTAAGCCATATATTCATATTAGAAAGTGGATGAATTATCGGTATCCAATTTTGGCTTCGGACGACGACCTATTTACGAAGAGTCATTAATAATTGAGCATGTTTTTAAAAGTAAAGCTGTGCAAACTAAACCATGATAATTTCAGTGGGTTCAGAAGTAAGTTCGAGCACTTCGCTTCTGAATTACATCCGAAATACTCTAGAGCTCCACGGAACGAAGTACATGTGTCTGGAAGGAGGTTGCGGGGCCTGCATCGTCAGCGTCCTTCGGCCGGATGGGTGTACGCACTCTGTCAATTCGGTGAATATGATTTGAATTTAGTAGATTTAGCATTAATTAATAAAAATGATCGTAAAAGACGTCGACTTGAAGGTTCTATTATTACATCGTACCAAAATTATATTAGACGTTCTTTGAAGGATAAAAGACACATTCTTTTCTATATATCATTGTCTTTCGGACTGTTCGGCCGACGTGAGCGTGAAGAGGTTTTTGGACGGTTCGCTATCACGTGCGGGCGGCATCATCAGATGTTAACCCCTCGATTGCTCGAAGAATCTTCGAGCCGAACAGCCCGAAAGACAATGTTATGCTGAACGATAACCGCCTTACGGTAACGGTAAAAGCCTTAAACAATTTACATTCTTTCATATGACAATTTCTTTAGTGTTTGATTTCGGTGACATCCTGCGACAAGTGGCAAATCACCACAATAGAAGGTATCGGCAACAAACAACAGGGTTACCATATTTTACAAAAAACTCTCGCGGACAATGATGGAACACAATGCGGATACTGCAGTCCCGGCTGGGTCATGGCTATGTATGGGTGAGTTTAAATCAAATAATGTAATTTAAAAATCGAAAATAAATTTAAAAAATGTTCGACTCGGGCAGAACTTGAACCGGAATCGTCAGCGTTCCGTGCTGTTGCTCTCCAATTGAGCTACCGAGTCCTACACCTCATCGTCGAATTTTTTCAACTTGTGCACCTACCGCGCAATGTAACTTCAACCTTAACACATGCGTATTAAGGTTCAATGTCTTATGCTTTGCAGCTTAAGAAATCATTAAAGATGAAATTACAAAGTTATAACGTTTGAAAACTTTATTAATTTTTACATGTTATTGCACATGAAGGCACTATATAACCGGTTCAAGTCCTGCAGGAGTAGAAAATGTTTTCAATTCATTTTCAATTTTTAAATTATATAGTGCCTTCATGTGCAATAACATGTAAAAGTTAATAAAGTTTTCAAATAATGTACCCGTGTTCACAGTTATGTATGTAAAAAGGATGTACCTTAGTACAAAAAGGTACTGTTCTAAGAGCTAATACTTTTTGCATTTGATCGGGTGGAATAGAAATTGTTACATAGATTTAAAATTTATAGACTTTTAAAAACGAAAAAAATGACGATGCTGGAAATAGAAAAATCATTAGCGAGCAACATGTGTCGATGCACTGGCTACAGACCGATCTTAAAAGCGTTCAAACAGTTCGCTATCGATGCCCCTCCCGCTGCAAAACTCAGCATTGACATCGAAGACCTCGCTACGTGTAAGGATAAACGATGTTCCAGGACCAGTTGTGATGAGTACGACTGGTGCTTTTTACCCAAAACTGTCGATGAAGACAGGATTTATATACAATTGAAAGATGATAAGGAATGGTTCAAAGTACAGACAACAGCGGAAGTCTTTAGCATACTGCAAGCTAAGGGTGATGATTCATATATGTTGGTCGCTGGAAATACAGGAAAAGGTATCAGACACACTTTTGCTCCTCAACAAATCTAATAAAATCACATTTGTAGTAATATTCAAGTGCTAGCCTCCGGTTTTCAACCTCCCCTTTAACTATAAAGCATCTTACAACTGAGTTTAATACGCATAATTGAGTTTGACATTAAGTTGCAGAAAGACAGAGCAACTACCGCGACCAAAAATACACAATAAGCAAGGTAAAACTGTTTGTTTCCAGGCGTCATCCCAATAGTTGACTATCCTAGAATATTGATAGACATCAGTGAGGTGTCAGAGCTGAAAGGTTATTACTTCGACCAGAACTTGGTGATTGGAGCAGGTTCCACTCTGACTGAACTGATGAACATTTTTCAATATGTGTCCCAGACGCGAGAAGACTTTAGCTATCTTTCAGTTCTCAATGACCATCTAAAGCTTGTGGCACACATACCCGTTCGTAATGTAAGTGAAACTTCAGCTCAACTTGTCTATAACTCAGATGAAACATCTACCGTTACATAAATAGTATTTTCTACATCTAAATTATGCTATTGATAATTTCTTTCTTTTGAAAGTGAAGCTCTGATCAAGGTTCTTTAATAATTCATAACCTACCCAACAAGTAACATATTTGATATGCGCCAAATTCTTAAAAAAGAATTACTCGTAATACATAACGTGCTACTTATTTAAAAAAGGCTTGAAATCAAAAAGTCTTTCTTTCTTCCTCCTAAATCTTTTGTAACAACTGGTTTACTTTACTTTTTGTCTATATTTTTTCAGCTGGGAACGGTCGCTGGTAACTTAATGTTAAAGCACCAAGACCCAGAATTCACTTCTGACGTATTTCTGATCCTAGAAACTGTGGGAGCGGATATAACAATAGGTGAGTAAAAAACTAATGTCATTTTAACCTCACACTAATGTATTGAGGTTAAGGTTATAAGATTGCGCGAGAGGTGCATGTATCAATGCCCAATGGTTTAAAAAAATACGACTATGACGTGTAGAACTCGGAAGCTCAATCGGTTAGAGCAGCAGCACAGAGCGCTGACCGGTTAAGCTCCCATCCGTCGCGGTCGTCGTAATAGTTTTTCAGTCTTAATATAAGTTATTTAGTGTAGAATAGAAAATTAACGAGGCAATTTTATTAAACTAATATTACACAAAAATTGTATATTCAAATAATAAAATAATTTTAGTGCAATCGTACGGCGCCAATAAAGTAATGTCCCTTCCTCAGTTTCTACAAGAAGACATGACTTCCAAAATTGTTTACAATGTGATATTACCGCCACTCGGCTTAGATAACCGTGTCGTCACTTATAAGGTAAAACTTTATTTGTAACAATAAGACCAAATATTTCATACGCCGCTATGAACACGTGCACATGTGCACATCACGAATTTTAACCGGTTTTGAATTTGCAGGTCATGAAAAGGTCTCAAAACGCAGTTGCGATCGTAAACGCAGGTTTTGTATACAAAATCGATCCAAGTTATCGAGTAATATCTGCCCGAATCGTCTTCTCGGGCCTCCAGCCTGGATACACGAGAGGATATAAAAGTGAGGCCCACTTGATCGGCAAAAATTTGTTCAGCAATGATACTTTACAAGCAGCTGTCCAGATATTAGTCACAGAGATTGTGGTTACAAAAACCCCTGTGGAAGGATCCGTGGATTATAGGAGAAAACTCGCTATTGGGCTCTTTTATAAAGTGGGTGACGTTACTAAAATTTAAAAAGTACATTTTTGAAAACTTTATTATTTTTTACATTTTTCGATTATTAAATTCTATAGTGCACATGAAGGCACTATAGAATTTTAAATCGAAAATAATTTGAAAAAATTTTCGACTAGGGCAGGACCGGCATCGTCGAATTTTTTCAACTTATTGATACATGCACCTCTCGCGCAATGTAATTACAACCTTAACACTTGCGTATTAAGGTCTCTACTCTTATTTCTTTCCATACATAAAAGTAGTTTAGCTAAGTCATATGTCGATCTTCTAAGAAATAATATACTTTGCATTTTAGGGCCTATTGTCGCTTTGTCCATCCAACATCCTGAAGTCCAGATATCGTTCAGGGGCTATAAAATTACACGAATCACGAGGTGTTTCAAGTGGAAAACAAATTTATACAACAGACAGCTCTCTTTATCCTGTGAACCAACCTATACATAAGGTTGAAGGCCTGGTGAGAATCGATTGCTTTCATCATTCATGAAATACTATCTACTAGTTATAATCTCGGCCTTTTCACCGAATTTGTGAACCTAGCGATTTGAGCTGAGATTCTGACTCTAAAAACAACTCATATTTTGAATGCATCTCCAAATCAGTACAATTTGTGGAACCCTATAGACGTTGGTAGAGTTTAAGATTATAAAATCTGCATAATTTACAAGCATTTAATATAAAAACAAAATCCTAAATAGATACAATGCGCTGGTGAAGCACCCTACTCAGACGATGTGCCCAAAATCCCTCGGCAAGTGTACGCTGCCTTTGTGCTAAGTACGGTCGGAATAGGAGAAATCGAACACATTGATGACACTAAAGCATTGGTAAAAGAAATAAATTTTATAATATATTTGACTCTACTATTCTCTCTCTCTCTACATTGTAGGTATTTTTCATTATTCCAGGCCGTAAAAGGCGTCATAGCATTTTATACAGCGAAAGATATTCCCGGAGCTAATACATTTACGAGTGGCGCTAGCGGTAACACCAACGACGAAGAGCTGCTATGTGATGGTAAAGTGAAATTTTTCAATCAACCTATAGGCATAATTGTCGCCGAAGATGACCACATAGCTCAGATGGCATCGAGCTTAGTGTGCGTGACATACAGAAACACCAGGAAACCTGTTATTGATGTCAAGGAGGCGAAACATCTCAAAGATAAAACGTATCTCGTTAAAATCATAAATGGTAGTAACCAAGGAGAAGACGTCGTAAGCGTGATAAGGGGCAATAATACTGAATACGGCCAGTACCACTTCTGTTACGAGAATATAGTCTGCGTCTCGTGGCCGACTGAGGACGGAATAGCTGCCCGAGCTGCTACTCAAAGCACCGACTCGGATCAAATTACATCTTCGCGCTGCTTAAATATCGACCAAAACAGGTATATGGCGTTTCTATTATTGTTTAGCCAAAAGATTTTAGATATTAAGCTTTTTCGATGTATGCATTGCAGAATCGATGTAGAAAACCGCCGTAGCGGGGGTGCATTCGGTTTGAAAATAACACGGAGTCTCCAGGTTTCCGCTGCGTGCAATTTGGTCACCTACAAATTGAACCGCCCCTGTCGCTTTATCTTGCCTCTCAGAACGACAATGAGAAGTGTTGGCAAAAGATTTTCGGCATCTATCGACTATGAAGTGAGCATACATATTGCCTTATTGATTTTTAAATCCGAGTCTGTCTACGACTTCTTAAAAAGCTTTACTTTACCAAAATTACTGATTATGCTTTCTGCAGGTTGGCGTCAATAAAAAAGGAGACATTCAATACATAAATTACACCGTGTACAGCGACAACGGCTACATAGTCAACGAGCGAATTGTCGAGCACACCTACGACGTCTACTTCAACTGCTACAAACAGCATTTATTCAACTTTAAGGCCTACGACACAATAACGGATAAAGCTTCCAACTCATTTTGTCGATCTCCAGGTAAGTATTAGGTAAAAGGTAATATAATAAATTAATTACATTTGACAACCCATTGTTTGATGACAACAATTCTACACTACAGGTTCTCTAGAAGCTATTTCAACCACCGAATTTATATTGGAAAGAATAGCGTACGAACTAAATTTGGACCCGCTGGAAGTTCGTCTGGCGAATTTAGATGGGAAATATCGACAAGTGTTAACAGACATGGTCGACAAACTTAAAAAAGATGCAGACTATCTGAATAGAAAGAGTCAAGTGAGCCATTATAATAGCGAAAATCGTTGGAAGAAACGAGGCATTAGATTCGCGATGATGAAATGGAATTCCAAGCCACCGTACTACTCGGACGTGACCGTGTCCGTGCTTCACGGCGACGGAACGGTCGTGATAGCTTACGGCGGAGCAGAAATAGGCCAGGGCATAAACACAAAGATGATACAAGTTTGTGCCTATTTTTTGAACATTTCCGTTGATAAAATAAAGGTGAAAGGAAGCCATACTACAATAACACCTAACTCTGCGCCGACTGTCGGCAGTGCTACGTCACAGACCGCCGCTATCGGAGTGCAGAGGGCGTGCGAGGATTTACTCGTGAAAATAGCACCTGTAAGGAGAGATCTCGATGATCCTTCCTGGGAAGACCTAGTAGAGGCAGCGTATGCGAGGGAAATAGATCTGCAGGGCCACGGCTTCGTCAATACTTCTGACGTGCACAATTTCGATGTATACGCAGTAGCGTTAGCCGAGGTGGAAGTCGACATTCTAACGGGGGAGTGGAGTATAATCAGAGTAGACCTATTAGAAGACGTCGGTAGAAGTATTAATCCGCTCATAGATATCGGACAAGTATGTATTGAAAAATAGAAATTTTATATTTATTGCACTTCTAGCCTCCACAACGAACGCGATACGTAGTTTTGACTCACCATACCATTAACAATTAACAAGCTAAAGCCTAATAAGACCGCATATCCTTATATAGTCGAGTCTCTCAAAATCTGCTGGATTGATTTTGATGTTACATTACTTAGCAAATAAGTATTAGGTTTATTGCAACAATTAATAATGAATTGGGTTACCGGTCGCTGCTATTTACATTTTCAGTAATTACATTTTTTTAGATAGAAGGTGCATTTATTATGGGAGTAGGATATTTCACGATGGAAGACTTGATTTACGATTATTCAGGAGAACTATTAACAGAACGGACGTGGACCTACAAAATACTTCAAGCGCTCGATATTCCAATCGACTTCAGAGTATATTTCAAACCAAAGCCCTATAGGAGCGACATCGTACTTGGATCCAAAGGTTATTATTACTGTTATTCTAATGTCTATTTGAGCACCTTAAAAACCTGATCAGAACAAAAGAGTACCTTTAAGTCGCCCACAGCTGTTATAATAACGCATTAGACAATTAATCTATTCTAAAAATGGCTTACATTGTTTGCAATATTTTTTTGCGACTAAAATTTATAACAAAAAAATCTTATGTTCTTCGAATGGGACGCAGCCGTCGGTGAGCCAGCAACTGTGATGGGCGTCGTGGTGCCCTTTGCGATGCGAGAAGCTATCGCATCAGCCAGGAGTGATGCAGGCAAACCGACGACCGAGTGGTTCGAAATAGGTAAACCTTCATTATTCGAGAACACAAAAATGTGATGACGTCAAAGAATGAAATTGAAAATGTCTGAACTTCTGGTCCCTCCTAGACGAATGCCCTCAACTAAATTTCTTTACTTTCAGATGGCCCTCACACCGTCGAAAAGATATGCTTAACGTCGTGTACAGATATTAAAGAATTTAAATATTACTAGTGAAATTAATATATTCACAGAACTTTTAAGTTTCATATACAATTATTTCGTTATTCTACAATTGCTCAATCGGAATTTCCCGTACTTTGAGTTGTATGACGTATAAGTTTAAAGCATTTTTCTTTTAAAAGGTATTGTATCATTTAGATTCCTCGGAACATTGGTAAATGACTTAAATTTGTGCAGTGGACCATGCCTTATTTATAGCAGCATTCAGAAGAGAAAAAACCTAGCAACTCATAATGCAATGCTGACCTGCCGAACGTATTTTAGCCTCATGAAGTATTTCGACCAAAAGTTAATTATCACAAAAAAGGTGTTTTTGAGTTCTTAAAATACAGATGCGGATATTCCTATGTAATATACGTTTTTTTGGGTATCTAGAAACGTAAAAAAAATGAAAATCCTCAAAGACGAATAATTTTCCCTCTACAAAGGGGCATTATAGTGCATTATATTAATATAACACAGTGGGAAAGGAAAACATTCTCTTTAATATTCAACGTTGAGTTATGTTATAAATTAATTTAAAGTCAGGAAAAGATTTATAACCAGTCGTGTCAAAGTAAAGCACCGCGCTTCACGAGGTCAATATTTAATTGACTCTTAAATTTTGTTCGAACGTCTCTTAAAATACACGAAACTCAAAAATAAATTATTTATTAACTTATACAACTCTACTAAGAAATAAACGACTAATAAACTCTGTACACCTAAATCACAATCGCTTAATACGTTACGACGATTTATCAAAACAGTCAAATCTTCCAAGTCACTTTCTCATGTTCGAATCGATTCTATGGGACGGTATCATTTCCTTTGAGTTTTTTGTGTCTGTATCTTTTGATACCGGTCTAATAAAATTGTCAACGTAGTTCATATTGTCCTTTTTGTCGTAGTATTGTCTGCTGTTGTGAATTACATCGTCTCGTTCATGCGACCTTCTACCGATGAATTTCCGTCTACAGATCGGGCATATTCTTTCTAAGTAAGATCTCTTATTTAATTTATATTGAGTCGTATCTGTAGTCATCTGAGTAGTTGACTTCAAAAATGTCGTAGACTTTTGTGACTTGATCTTTTGCTTTTTCGAACTAAAATTAAATAATTTTCTTTTCTTGTTCTTCTTAGTGGATGTGGTCTTTCTTTTGTCATGGGAAAAAAACGGAAACTTTACGTTTTTCAATGCACTGTAAGTAAATTATAGATACTTTTATTTTAAATACAGACACGAAAAAAATGAATGCCCATTAAGAATTATATTTTAGTAAAAAACATTTTTTAGGGCTAAAAGCTCAACTTTTTTCGAAAAACTCAGATAATCTACTTAAAAATATCTTACCATTTCTTGTGCAAGTTCTTATATTTGCTCTGCGTCAAAAACTCGCTATGATATTTTGGAATTTCTTTATCTATAGGGCCGAGATCTTTCGATGAACGATCGTTGCGATAGTTCTGAGGTTTGACTTCAAATAAGCTCTCTTCCGCTGCATCATTAATTAGGTATTCGTCATTATTATCCTGATAGTCTTCCAAGTTTGCTTCGACGAGAGCATCGAAATTTTCTCTACAACAAAACACTCTGTAGTCTTTCTATATTAAAATAATTATTAAGATCAAAGTAGATGCTTTTTTCGATTATTTACCTTTTGTCAACGCGGTCCTCGAATCGATCACTACGCAATCTGTCGTCGTCGTGAATAAAGCCAGCTACATCAATTTGAGCCATATTCCTATCGTCCACACTGTCTGCACTCGTCCTCTGTTGTCTTTTTATCTTCGAACTTCTTGATTTCTGACCATTTCGATACTCGGGGCCTACATCGACGTAGTCATAACACAATGCGATATTTACAAAGAGTAAACATAAGAAAATGTAACGGAACATAATTACGTGACATGCTTGGCGTTGCGTCAAAGTTGTGAGGCGCGTGGCGTTATTCTTCTTTTGATGCCAATGAAAAACTTTTTAGTTGCAAATCCCTAAATTCTAAACCCCCTTAATTAGTAATAATAATTAATTGGTTGGGTATTGGTATATCTATCTAGTACTAAAAACTAAGAGGTACATTGGAAGAAATACGGGGTGAGCGGTGCCGGCAAAAGTAAATCTTGAACACTGTTGTGCAGTTTATTAATAATCACTATAAAAGTGCTATGATTTTAGTAGTAAAATACAATTTTCGTTCCTTACGTTATTGGAGACAAACATAATAACTTAACTTTAACATGTTTATATGGCATTATACAAAATGTTTGTTAATTCATATTACACTTAAACAGTACAAGTGGCAAGTTTTTTTTAAATCTTCAAACACTAGCCCCAGTTGTTATTGTGTTCCCTGGGCACATTAAAAAGTACACAAAATGGGTATCACAGGTAGGCGATGTACGATAAATCTCCCGAATTTATGAGACACCTCCCTCTCGGTGTAATCTCGTTAAATGAATGGCAAGGGTTGGATAACGCACCGTACTTAATATGGCGCGGGCCTATTCATTATCCCACTTAACAAACGCCACGTTTTTATGAACGTCAATACAAGATTCTGACGCTGGGAGAACTTATGAATAGTGTTGATGATGAAGTTGTTTCTCAGAATACAATAATCGATAGAGTGAAAGTAGAAGCACTCGCAGAGTAGGTGCGTGGCCCCTTGAACCCTAGAGGGGTACACGAGAATTCACTTCGAAGTAAAACGAGGCTAACTTTTAAAACCGGCGCAAACGAGTTACAATTGTTACCGAAAACGCTGAAAGCCTCGCGAGTTCGGATCTAATTTAGAAAGGCTTTATGTGTCACGAGCCTCTAACTCTAACCACCAGTCACCAGGTAACTTAGGTAACTTAAACACCAACTTTACTCGAGATCCGTAACGGCTCTTACTACCGAAACTCGATTCTTAGGGTGGAATTAACCATCATAGCCTGAAGAACTGAAGAACACCTCAAATATTGTTACGACATTGGACAAGCTAGAGAGACTGGTTTTTTTACAGATACAAATCATTATTGTATACATTGAAATCATAACAATAATAATAATATTTTATTTGTTAGAATGTGTTAGTCACTAAAATGTTATTGTTAAAAATATGTTTTTTTAAAGACTGCAAGTTAAATTTACAAACTACTTACATTAACAGAATAATTTATTGATGGTTTTAGATTTTATTTAATTGAAAAGATGTTCGTAACATGTAGAACATTTCAAGTAAGGAAGTTGCGAACGACGTGAAACCGTCGAGTTTCGATAGTAATAATCGTGATCTAGGCGGTTTTTGAATTGCAACTCAAATAATTCGCCCCTTTCGCTGTTAGAATTTTAGATAGGTAACTCCGTAGCGTTCCGAGCGGGTAAAGAACGAGTCTTTCAATATGACAAGCTCTTTGTTTTACTTATAGGCGTCTCGAGTCTGAGTATCTTAACTGAGCTACAAAGACAATTACTTATATTCTGCCTACCATTATATCTCGATTTATTTTATAACGACAAATCATGGAAATACACAACGATGAGAGGTTATATTTTGTTAGTAAAGAAATCTATTTTTATGCCAGAGGTAGATTTATGAGACAAGCATAGGCTATTTTATAGGTTTTTAAGGTGATATCGTAGCCCTATTAAACTTCACCGTTCTTTCATCTGCGGTTCTTCATTTCTACTACCTATTTTGTATAGACTGCCAGACGATGTCCAACATGTTGTAGAAAAATTATACTTTGACAAGAAACATGTTAAGCATGTAAGGGGCCGAAGCCACGACTTGTTGATTATTGCAAATGATTAATACATTACATTAGATCAACGAAGCCGTCTTACTTAAATATAAAATGTGAACTTCTTTTATAAATTTCCATTTTGCTTACAAGTTTCGATAGGAGGACGATTTTTAACGAAGACATTGTCACGTCGCCAAAATCCCGCGAAATAAGCTTAAACGTCCAACGCAAGCGTTAAGCGGACGCGATAGAGCAGCAAATCGACACCTTATTTTGCACTCACACAAAGTAATGTGATTTACATTTTGTGTTGAGAATTCTCCACGTTCTAATAACCTCCTTTGCATATTATAACAATGATCATTATTTTTATTTTTTAAATTTATTAGTTGATTCGCTTAGTAAGAAGCCAAACAATGTGATAGAATTTGGCAATTGGAATAACGTTTGTTGATATTTTAAAAAGCATTCGAGAGTACTTTTTTCTGTACAATTTATTAATATTTATTTAACTATTAAAATTACAATAATCAATATAAGTGACAGTGGTTGCAACGGCGAAACAATAGAAGATCGAAAACTGTGTACTTGGTTATATTTAACGAGGCCTTACAGAGTTCTTTTCATGGTTTAGCCTAAAAAGTAAATAAATATGTCTTCCTAAAATCTTGAGATACAGAGTAGAACGTTTTTTATAAAGTAAGTACAGCATGTTAAAAAAGAAAGAGAAAGTGAGCGAGGGATTTACACTTTATAATCTCAACTAGCTGACCAGACAAAAGTTCTTTGGCCATATTAAGTATTTCGAAAGTTAAGTGTTTGAGGTATCAAAAAAAACAATACGGTCTTAACCCAGAGAATTATGATTATTTTGTGATACCGTGTGTCGTTTATCCGTCGAGCGAATAATACATTGGACTACTTCTAGTTCAGTCCGCATCGAGTGAAGCAAACATTTGGGACGGTTCGATAATGGCGCCTCGTTATTTTCGGGCAAAAATGCCGTTTGAAAAACCGTAACGTGCAATCGAATTACGAGAGAACTGTCAGCCGGAGTGCTAGAGTGGTGTGAATTGAAAATCAAGGCGCAGCCTCCTCTGAGGGCATCGCGATTCGCGCCGAGCCATTCCTGTCGCAGGAAAATATTCGCCTAAACTCACTTTGCGTATTACGTGACCTTAGCGACAACTGCCACAACTCTAGAAAGAAAAAGTTGGCCACATTCGATAGTGTCGATGACAGGACTTTAAATAAAGAATTATAGTGCACCAGCTCACGCTACCGTTTCTAGATATTGCTGGATGTACTTTGTAATTATGAAGTGTCGCAGTGACAGAATGCAAATCTTCTTTCCCGCCGCATTGCATACACTGAAGCGATTCCAAAATACAACCCGAGCAAAATTTTTATAGTAAAAACCGATCATGTAATAAACGACATTCGCGTGTCCAAGAAAAAAACAATTCCCAAAATAATAAATTACAAGAATGCGGCGTCGATTTTTCCCGTCTGAGGGTCGAAAAATATGACATTATAATCTCCCCCCGGGGACCGCGAAGTGTTGTCATTTTTCGCGACATCTTTTAGTGTCCGCCCGGGAATATGGTTCCACGAAATATTAAGACCGTCGTGTAAATGTAAGGTCTTTATATAATTATAAAGTAGTTTTTTGCGATTAAACATTAATTTTGCTTATCAAAATGAGAAATTAAAATAATCAAAAACTAATCATTTAAACTACCCTATGTGTATTACATACCTATTTATTATGTACCTAATATAGTAACTTTGGAGGAGGCCTACACCCGAGAGGGTTCCTAATTACCTAAAAATTTATTTTGAATCATCTTAAATAATATTTGTACTTAAATAATGCAAGCTCGTCCAAACTAGATTAAGTTAAAAGATGTAAACAGTCATTTAAAGGAAATAAAGGCTTTTTTATTTTTTTTATTTTATTTATTTATAGTAACTTTCCAGTAAAGACTGACGCTAATGTATTCGAACGTTACAAGTCTTCGGAAAGATATAGCAAACAGTATCAAAGCCATATAGTAGAAATATGTTATTTTAAATTAACTTGGGGCGTCTCGAGAGTGAGTCCAGGCAATAAATAAAGCGAAGTGCAGACGACCGCTAAATTAGAGCCATCTTGTCTGCACTTCGCGTGGCCTTCCGAAAATACCCCTCCTCAGTCCTTAGACTATATTTATTGTTCCGCCGGCAGTCGAGATGGCTTCATCTGCTCGAATCGTTTCTGATCTGATCTTTATAGAGCTTATGAAGGTCTTTTTAGATATTACATATAATTCAATTCAAGCTATTACTATTATGACAATTTTTCTCAAACCTTTACGCGCTTTGTGACCTTGAAAAAAGAAGGTAATAATGTCCTTATTCTTTAATAAAACACGACATTCCGGATGTTAGTTACAATTATTAGTCACTTGTTTTGGGCCCCTTGGCCCATATCCCAGACGTGTGGTCGCAGTTATGTCGAAATGAATGCAAAACTTTGAAGAAGGCGGCGATGCAACTCTGCGGCTGTTTGAATTTAACTCTTACTCATTTACATACATCAGCCGAGTCGAGACTCGAGAGTAGTTCTTATAAGGATTTTAATATTTTATTTTGTGCATCTACTCCATGAGACGGAGAGAAGTCTACGTCATGAATAATTCCTCTCACTTAAAATAATTTTACAGTGTTCGACTCGTTTCGCTATCTTAATAAAGTGCTGCGCTTTCAGCTCCAGGCTGTGGATATATCTTTTCAGTAGTAATTACGGCAAGGCCCTATATAACACTACTCACGACGTGAGACTATGTTTAACTGTATGATGATCATAATTAAAAGTAATCATTAAAGCTCTCCTCGAATAAAGTAATCGAGTGCGATCGAGATAATAAGAGGTCAACTATTGCAATGTCACCGAAATAGCTGGGCGAAATTTGTAGCAGGTACAGTCGCATTCAAACGATATTATACCTACTTGTATTCGGATCACGCAACTTTCAACTATTAATTATTGATACAGTCCTTATTTAGAAATGGCATTTTCTCAAATTGTAATCATTTTACTTGTAATGGTCATCATTACAAGTAAAATGATTCACTGACTCACCATTTCCTGTTCTCGCTCTATAGCATATTGCATGTGTGCTCGAGTGATGCGTACACTGTCATCTGCCTAGTCATCGAATAAAAGCCGATAGACACTCTGTCGTCGACTGTACGAGGTACACGGTCTTGGGCAGCCGAGTATTAGTATACAATTTGTCCCCATTTAGCCCTGAACTCCTCGATGGGATTCGCTCTGGACTTCGATAGATTGGATCTCGGTATTATGAATCGATTCGCTCTTACTCCGTTTCGAATTCAATTGCCCTTAATAAGGAACTCGCTAGTGATCCCTTTCAAAAGTACGTTTGTAGAGATATTGAGGAAGACGTTTTTCCATTGACAGGTATAACTTGGCTAATTCGTTTTAACGATCGTTTCTTTTTATAATCATTCGTGTCTTAACTTAATGGATAATTCAAAATGTATAAAATACTAAAAACTTAAGCTTAACGCGCCGGCAACCGGAAAAGCGAACGAAATTAAAAGACAACTTGAACAGTTAGAAGCTTTTAGTATTAATATTTTTAGAGGCACGCCTGAGCGAGGTGATTTATGCAAGGGGCGCCGGGGGTTTTGCTCAACTGCTCACTTTCGTTTCAGTAAAATATCACAAGTATTAGTTCTGTCGGGGCCCAATTCTCGCGTGAGTGACATTTCAAACTTATATCTTGCATAATGTCCTTTTATTCAGACAAAATTGCAAAAAACTTAAGACTATTTAGTTAAGTATTGGAGACAATACTTCACTCGAGTAGTACACATTTAAATAAAACACTCTTGACTGTTTAAAACGCGTTTGAAAAGGTACTCCACTACCGCAGACACCCACGATTAGGACATCCTGTGTAAGCACAACTTCTTCTCCTCATATTTAGTGATGTCGCACACAGTAGAATGGCACCACACTTCTCTCGCGATCGGAGCAAAGCAGCGCAGATGTTTTGAAAACTTCCGAATGCCAATGTAGTTTAGTACGTGCTGCCCAGAGCACTACAGTCTAGACTTTCAGATCTTTTCGAAAATGTACTGGACTATTTTTCCACAAAACAAACAGTAGTAATATATACTACCATATGTCTAATATTGCTAAACAAATTAAAAGTGACTTTCCTTACTCCTTAGTCCTTATTCAGGTATGAGAGTGCTCTTCGGGCAAATTGGTATAATTCCGAGACAAATAAGCCGCTGTCACATAATAAACGCTGAGGCGCACGCCTTCTCGTTATCATTTTATGAACGATAAAGCCTATCCCTGCTTATGCGGTAGGGTTGTCCGAAACGAAATGGCGTATTAAATCTGCTGAGCCAGTAACTAAACATCTTTATTTTTCAATAGTGACTAAAATGAATGAAATAATACAGACCTCACTATTTACAATTCAGATCGCGCCTATTAATCCCAAAAACGCCTATTTTCGGAGTGTCATACGATTAATAGCCCTAACTCAGCCAACCGCAAAACACTCGGATCCAACATTAGGTAAAGTGAGTTGTTTTGATTTTTCTCGTGGACAACCCTAAGGAGAGTTACCTTTACACGTACGCGGCTTCCAAATTACACGCTGCAATTATATGAAATTAGCTGGCAACGTCTAAAAACTTCGCTGCTTTATTATCTACATTCCCTGCGCGGTGTTGCCGTATTAAAATTTTATTTTCACGACGCGTTGCTCAAATTTAATGAAAGGCGAAATATTTTTACCTCGAGGGCTTGGCCGCGTCATAATTGCGCGCGTTACGACTAATTAAGACATCGGTTGAATGTTACGCCGTTTAGCGCTTCAGCAAAAGTAAGACATACTGAACATAAAGGATCAGAAAAGGCGGTGAAAGGAGTTTGATTTCATACCTGTTAGCTTTCACTGTGCCTAACCATATTGTGCTAAATATATATCTTTATTTTTTTAGGAATAACATTGTTTTAGTAAGAATTCATTTTTATGGCCAATATATATTTTTATTGATATATTTAGAATAATTACAATTTCTCAAAATAATGCGAGAAGTTAAACGATTTAATCCAATGCACGGTGCATTTTGTTAAAATTCTAAACAATTAATGCGGGAAAAGACTCGGTTAAGCCACCTTCCTTTGAAAAACGAAGAATGCCCGTTTGAGATCAACCCTCTCACGTCAAAGTGGGGTCAAATTGAGTCAGAGTTGACCGGAAACCGGACGCGGGGCGCGCGCTTCTGTGACGTAACGAACACCTGTTTACACACTATGTGGGGCAGCACTAGTGAAAGTTGATCTTATTTTAGTTATGACACGGTTGATGACTGCCGGCCATCCCAAATCGACTAATCGCTCTGTCTTGTCTGTCTGACCGGCGCCATTCCATATTAGCAGAATCGGTCGGTTACGATTGGTATTCTGTTGTAATCAAATAATATTATGTAAAATCATTACTTGACTTACGTTTAAAGCTGTTCTAATAGTACAGCATTGTCGAAATTTTCTCAAAACAAGAAATTAAAATCAAATTAAAAATAGATATATCCGCACAAATTTCATAGAAATTACATCCAATAGAACTATTATAAAGCGTAGACCTGTATCAATGCTAATTAGCGAAATAGTATCCTTAACAAAATATGAGGCAAAAAACACTCTGTGTACCTTATCGAGACCTAATACGACAAGTTACTTTGTGCATTTTCGGCGAAACGTTTTAATTACGACGCGTATGCTCACTGTCTCGCCAATTAGTAATTACATTACAAACAATGCTATTAGTTCATCGAGGTATTGCAGGTGTCAAAAATAGACAAGGTTTAGAGCGAGACAACTAAAACTCACATTGAAGGTATAAAAGTAAACCACTCGTGAACATCAATTGATCAGACCCTCCAAAATGATCGGTGGTGTCTTGTTAACACCGTTTTTAAGACAAAGCTTGAGTTCTTTCTTTTCGACTAAGATTCTGCACAATTAGAAAAGTGCTATTTATTGTATTAAAGATGCAACCTCCGAAAGCATCTTTAGCTAATACCGAATTATATTTAAAAGACACACCTAATTATTTTAATTGAGCAAGTAAATTATAAAATGATTAAAAGCTCAATTATCAAACATTATTACGCGACAGTTGCAACTGGAATACGTTGAATATAATTGCCTCATAATTTCAAGTTATTCGGTACATATGAGAATTATCTTGTCGTAAAAATTATTGCGTACTATAAATAATTAACAATACTTTGCCCCGTTTCCTAAGGAAATATACTTACCTACCTATCGATTACGACAAGAATTTATGATGGGAGAAGTTAGTAGTGAATTTCGATTACATATACTTTGTTAAATACACTCGAAAATCTATCAGGATCGAGAACCTCAATTCGAGAGACCCTTTTAAACAATAGCGATTAATACAAAGCGGAAGTGAAGTGCTATAATTATTCCAATATGCCTTCATGATTGATTCTGTAATAAATGGTAGTGAAAGCGAATTGTAATTTGTTCGTCGTAGAAATGTCGACAAAAAAGAAACTGGATCTAAAAGCTCTTTCGTAACACAATAACTTCTCTCGTCCTACAAATATCGCGCACTACTCGCGCGAATTGGTCTTCGTATACTTTTCTTGCAAAGTTGGATGCTTTATTCCCACGCAAACAACTAAAGTAAAATCGTTGTTGTTTGTTGAAATTGGGCGCATTTTCCTTCGTTAAAGTACCTCCTTACATATACTGGGGCACTTTATTTTTTAATGTTATCAGTAAAATCTCAATACAGCTTAATTATCAATTGGTTGAACAAAACTTAGTCAAGATTTCTGATTCGATTTATAAGTTGTATGTACTAATAGCAACTCCTATACCAATTCTGGCTGGGTCTAAAACTTTTTTTGTTTATACCCCAAGAGGACTTAATTCCAACCGAACGCTTGCTTCGAAGCTCGTACCGCGTGCGATACGAGCCTCTGCGTGTGATAGCCTGTTCCCTACTTGTTTCATCGAATGATATAATCTCGCTTGACACAAGTGTATGTGTGTAATGTCAGAACGTACTTTATAAGTAGTCGCTTAAGGCGGCCGGCTCAGTAGAAAGTGTTCAAGTACGGAGAACAGTGTTAAAATGAGATTCGCGGTTAGTAGACTAATATTGATTAAACATTAAGCAGTAAACCAATCTACATTTGTACGTCTAGCAATGTTTTTACCTATCGTTAAAAATATTCTAGTCCTATATTCCTAATTCTAGTAGTCTAGTTCTAATATACTAATTCGAAAATCTACATACTGTTTGAGTTCCAAATAATGCAAATGATCGTGACAAAGAACAATTGGCAAGTCTACGAATCTTTTATCATCAGATTATTCTGCTGCTAGTGACCGTGGGCCACGCTGCCAAAGTATCCAGTGCTAGAAGTAAGGGTAAGACAGAAGAAAAGGAAAAGAGAGATGACGGGAACAATGCTATTGAAAAGAGAACGCCACTTTTGCCGTCAGGTCAGAAGTTATAGCTATCGTGATTTTGTTTTTGTAAATGTATAAATCTGAGCACATATTTATACTCTTTAATGGTATTTGCAGTGTCCTCGTCGGCGACCCCTGGCGTTGAATATGCTGACACCAAAGAAACCGTATCAGATCAGTCGCCGACGCAGGTAATTATCAAACAGTAAATATCGCGGTCGCATAAAACTTAATAAAAATATAAACTATTAATTATTTTTATAGCATTCTATGTACGAGGTCGGGTCAAATTATTTTCTGTTTTACTAAATAAAAAATAAATAAAATAAAATATACTTTATTATCATTACAATTTTAAAAATTATTTAGATTCGTCAAAATTTCTTTTTGTTTGTCTGTCTGTTTGTCGTGATTTTACAGTGTTCAAAGAGCAACATGACTGAGAAGAACATCCAAGAAATTTAGTCAGGCTTTTTTAAACATGTCTTATAAACTATAACATTGTGAATTTATTAACTTAAATAAAAAAAAACTTGGAGCAATTCGTATTACTGCCTAGCGGTCTTGTCATTAAAGAAATCGTTTAGACAATAATACGCCTTTTGAGACAAACTAAGTTTTATAACTTTCTTAAATTTATTTATCGATAAGTTGGAAACCTCAACTGGCAATGTATTGTACATACGAATACAATTCCCCGCAAATGAATTAGATATTTTATGGAGCCTATATTTGGGGATAGCTAGGTTATCCTTATTTCGTAAATTCAAATTATGCCTATCACTATTCTCGCTAAACTTGCTTTTATTATTATGGGCATTTCATAAATATACTGCGAGTACACAGTAAGTATGCCGATATTTTTAAAGGTATCTCTTAATGACTCCCGATATCCCATACCATAGACAGCCCGGACCGCCCTTTTTTGCAACACAAAGATACATTCAATGTCGGCAGCGTTACCCCACAGTAGTATGCCATATGTCATAACACTGTGGAAGTAGCTGAAGTAGACTAGACGCGCTGTTTTAATGTCTGTTAATTGTTTGATCTTTTTTACGGCTTAGGCGGTAGAACTGAGCTTGCTCGAGGCTTTCCCGATATGAGATCCCCATTGTAGTTTGGAGTCTAACGTTATACCCAGAAAGACAGTTTCATTGACCAATTCTATCTCGTCGTATGACTCATCACGCAGTTTTATAAATTACTTGTGTTTCGTCAAAATTAAACGAGATCACCTTTTCAGAATAAAATCGCCGGAGTCGTATTTACAAAATAAATAAAAGACGTTTCGCAAATCTAGACAATCTCATAATCTCGATACGGATTGGATCACTTGTCGCAAATTTAATTTGTGTCCCTTCAATATAACTCCGCGCAGGAATTCGAACAGTAAGGACGCTGTTAATACTCGCACTATGCAGGTTTTGGTGTAAATTCTAACTTCAGTGTTAAACAAAACAAGACACAAAAATGCGAATAATCTTGTTTAAGTTTTAATTATAATAGTTTGCGCATTATAATAATTTGCGCATTTCAGTAGCAAAACCAATCTTAAGTCCCTTATAAAATCCGTACTGTTCTCTATACCCTGTGCCTTTTTCCGGGCAGACCGAAAAATTTCATTTCTCAACCGTTCCGCCAGCGCCGGCTTTACTCAAAAGGTTTTAATATATTTCGGATCAACAGATACCTGTGTGCCCGCGAAATTACTTCATGTACCTATAGACATATTCCTACCTATACACCTTCGTGCGCCCTTCTTGACATCGATTCGAACTATCGCCTCTCGTTATTTAACCGCAATTATCAGAACGATAGACGGCAGTCAGGCGGGTAGGTGACAGCGACCGACTTTTCTTATCTCAACGCTGAGTTAGCCAGTTCACTTAAATCATGAGTCATATGTGATGTTATTACTTAACTTCTGATTAAGATTTCCACTTTCGTGTCTGCCGGGCGTGGGTTACGTAAGGCTCACATATTTATTAGAATATTGCCTCTACAAGGACTAACAAGTTTACATGTACCCAGACCAGCTCATTGCCGTTATCTAAACTATATGGCAATGTATACTCTGTTTAAGTAAAACTTCGAATCTTACCCGACAACGGCGAAGCCAAGAAAGAGTACATTTAACACTATCAAAACGAATCAAAAACCTTTTGATTTGAAGTTACTTTTTACTTTCAAGCGTTCTTTATACTCGCAATGTCCTTATTGTATTTGTATCCTCATATAATAAATAGATAAAATGAGTTTAATCCTTTAGTGCGTCGTCTGAATTCCATTACTACAAGAGTAATTATACATTTCGTAGAAGTGCAAACAATCAAACGATTTTTGTTTCACTCGAGGGGAAATGTCGAAAAACGCTCTACGTGTACGGTATAAATGAATAAAGACAAATCTCACGATTTTGCGAGTCACAATGGCACTCTTTCTGCCATTTCCTAATGCCTGTTAATTACTCGTTCTCATGATTACGGAAATTAGCTTCATTTGAACAAAATTACATGACATAATAAAGTCATGCAGCACCACAAAAAACCTCATTCTAAAACTTACATCCATGCCAAACGTAGTACAAAGCCATATGGTTTAAATCGTCATTTTTATCTAGTCTTTTATAACGTTTAAATAAGAAACACTTAATTTCTAACCGAAATTCAATGTTTTTAAGCAGATTAAGAATAAATTAATTATCTAAAGTTTGTTAACTGCTTTAAGTGGAGATAATATTCTTTTCTTTTTCTTTCTTAAAATACATTTTTAACAGTAATTTATTAAAATCGTAAATGAATAGTATTTTTCAGAAAGTAATACAAACGGAGCGGTGAAAATTAATTAACAGTAAATTCACTGCATTTTTACCTTATCCTAGTGACTCCGAAAAGTGAATGATTGGCAAATTATAGCGTTGGACTTTTAATTTAATCTTAGCACTTAGATCATTACTTTAAAAAATATTACAATTGGCTTGTTCAAGCGAAGAGAAAGCCTGCTTAAAATAGTAAACAAATTGCGTCCTTCATTCACATTTGAACGAAAAACTTGAATCGCGCTTCTCGAACTTATTTGTTGTCTGAGTAAGGAAAGATCGCATATTATTTCCACCTGGAACTTGTTCTTTAATACTATAGTACGTCTCAGTAGAGTATAGTATAGACAATCAATACAGCAATATTGTGAAGTCGTGACCCCGGCTGCTGCAAAACATTCGAAACCTTAGGCCGTAGTTAAAATAAATTAAAAAGTAAAGTATTTCACGTTTTAAACCGTTTAAAATGTTCAAAATTTTAAAAAAGTATCGATTGTAAGTATGAAAGGAGAAGTATATAACTTTAACCTATATAACATCTAAGAAAATATATTGTAGATTTCTACCACACAAGTCGCTCAACAAATCGGGCAACGAGTCTCCACTAATCGCTTGTTTTAATTTGGATCAGACGCACAAAGTCGTCAGGAGAGGCAAATGTCATTAACAATGATACATCGCCTCGTCTCGTCTCTCGGCTTAATGTTTTAATTTAATTAACAAACAAATATCTCGAGCTTTATGTTTCGTATTAAGTTAGGTATAAACGTTCTGATGGTAACGTGGGGGGTATAATTAATAATTAGATTCTTAACCGGCAATAATGAATTTTAAAGGTTGAAATTGTTTGCATCTAACTTACCTTCCACTTTCCACTGAAAAGCAATCGTTAAACTAATTTTTAAAAGGAATTTGTGAATTAGTTGGTTTTATTTTTGAAAACATTTAATTGAAAACTTGTACAGAAGAGTTTTACTTTTGTTTTATTTCTAGTTTTTATGCCACTCTAATGTTATTTTTGCGTGTGTATGTGATTATTCCGTCCTTTTGCCCTCCAAAAATCGACCTTTAGACCTACAACTATTATGGGCTTAGGATTTTCTTCCCGCCTTACAACCCTTAAATGAGTGCGCAGTGTTTCGACTCCAGTCAAAACTTTAATATATCAATTTCAGACAGTTGAATAGAGACAATGCCTTCGTTTCTCTAAATTGTTTTCAAATTGAAATTCTCGGTTTTTACAAATCAACCAGAGAACGGCTCTACTTGCAAGTTATTTATCGTTGTACAATCTTTGCATTGTAAAAAACATATTAATTTATATTGTACAAAAATTGTTTACTGATAAGATATATCGATAGAGCGAACACCCGGTGCGCCATCTACCGTAATTTGTGAGGAAATCTATTAATATTTGAAAAATAAATGATATAGGCTCAATTATTGTTATTCTTGAAGAACGATCGCTTTATTCTTCAATTCCAGATCAAGTTAATGTAAGTTATCAGCTATTATTTGCGACAGCCCTCTTGTCTAGTTGACTTCAAGGCGCCAATTATAAGTTTACAAATCGCTTGTTCGACTCCATCGGGATCTCTTCGAACTACAAGACCTTCCCCGGCTCTACTATTACTTCACACACTTTCGCATTGAATACATATCTAAAGAGACGTGATATCTAATTCCGACTAATGCAGAAATATCATCATCTCCATAAAATATCGCAACAGCCCATGTTACCGCTAACCATAAAAAGCTTAACATTTTATCTCCAAGGATTTCCCTGTAGGTTAGCTATCCTTCATAATTGTGGCACTAATCGGCTTATCGATGGAGGGCGTTAAGGAGGGGCGGGGAGGGGCAGAGGGGGGCTAATTCCTCTTCTGAGGCGTGACATTAAGCTATCTGTGCTTTAAACCGATGTACACGATAGGATTTTAATACATCCTTATAGAACCAAACTAATTACAACGGTTATACAAGATAAAATTTTATGCTGTTGCAGTAGATATAGTATTTTTAATCTAGTCAAACTTAACTTAACAAAATCTATATATTACTACCTGTAGCTCAAATCATAATTTATAGAAATAGAATGTGTCGTTGCAGCAAATATACGCAACTCCAGTTCCTCAAATTGCTAAGATATCGGACGTGCTAGCTCAAGGACCACCGTTCCAGAACGCCATTGCTAATCAGCTCTACTCGCCAGTTTCCATCTACCAACCAAGGGTTAGTATAATGAAAAAAAATTAAAACCGAAAAGAACCGTTAAACTAAGAATTATGTTGTAACTGGCGTATTGTTCACCTCCGCAGTTCCCGACAGCTTACGAAGTTTCCCAGCCTGTACCGTCCCAATTGGCGTATAGCGAGCACTCAATCCAACCTCAGAACATCCAATCGATACCCAGGGCAAGCTTGCACACTAATTACCAGCCGCAAGTTTACCAGCAATATGACAATTCGCCGACGCAGCAGCAACCGATATCAGCGAACTATCACCAACCCCTAATCCAGTATCAACAATATCCAGATAATCTGCAGTACGCGCAGCAACCTCTTCAGTATCGCCAAGAACTTCCGCCCCACTACCAAGTTGAACAAGTGAAAGCTGCACCCGTACAAGTCATCCATAATGTCCAGCAGGTCAATAAATTATGTAATTCATTAGTTGATTTATAATTATTTTACAGCGTTTTAATAACCAGAGCGTTTTAGTAACAAGAGTTACCAGTAAATTTTCAGTAAGTTGAAAGGAACATGCAAATTCCGAACCAACAACATCGTATCGTGCCGTTGCTCTATCTATTAGGCTATCGTGTAACATCTGCTATTATCGAATTTTTCAATCCATGAGTACTGTATGTGTTTAGACGGATTGAAGTTCAGTGTCCTACGCTTTCCAGCGAAGGGAAAATCACTGAAAACGGAAATAATTTCAAAATGTATTTAAGCTCTAATATGCATTAAAAGTGAAAAGTATAATGATTTCATTTTTATTTTTCAAATTTCAGGCATACGCGCAACAACCTGCCCAAGGTGGCATAAGCTACGCGTCCTTTGCTCAAAACCAACATGAAGAGTCACAGAAACAACAAAAGTCACAGGTTCAAGCGCAAGCACAACAACTTATCAAGTATCAACTTCAGCACCAACCCATACAATATCAACCCCAAACTCACACTCAAATTCAGTCACAACCTCAACCGATCCCAATTCAGTATCCAGAACAACAACAACAGTATCAGATACAACCTCAACAATTTCAGGCGCAACCTCAGTACCACATACAGTACGAGGCACCGCAGTTTCAATTTCAACAACAGCCATATCAACAGTACCAACAACAGAGCGAATCGAAGGTTCACTACCAGCCGCAACTTCCGTCGCTTCAGATCCAGCAGTATCAGCCTCAATACGTGAAGTCTAAACAGACCGAGAAGCAGATTTACTTCAAACAGTTACAGCAGCCCGCCGTGATACAGCAGATACAACCGCAACCTAAAGAGTACTCTCAGGCACCGACACAGCATTTGGGATATGCCGGGCACGTCGCTCTGCCTACCTTCCCCCCGGTGCAGTATTTTGGGAAATATGCACATTCGATCTTCGGCCAGCAGTAGATTAGCAAAGTCATTTGCGAGATATTGCTTCGATGAAATGCCAAAAATATTTTATTAAACATAAACAAATAATAGAAAGATGACAGATGAGGGCATATTGCACACATTGGTTTTTTTTCCGTTATAATAATGATTTGTATAACCTGGAATCCAGAATAACAGCCGCAGTTCAAGTTTCGTTTATCTGAATCAGTATTTATTGTCAGTTATTGGCGTTTGATTATAATTAAGAATCCGTAGTGCGTTTGTATTAATGTGTAAATAAATTAAATTAAGTTACTACTGCGTTTAATTTGACCATGCTTATAAACGTTTTCTTCCTAGGGTAATGGTTGTTGAACCTTTTTCAAATAAATTTAACACCCTTCCGGGATGAAAGGCACAACAAGAGTCCTCGTAGCCCTTTTTATTAGGGTTAACTAATGCCTCCTTTACACTGGCACGTTCTTGAACTAGTAACATACGATAAAAACTGGAGCTAACTCCTTTGTACAGAATATAGGTGCGGAAAATCATATGAAAATGATTTTATTATACTACTAGACTTCTTTTTACTACTAATTTGAGAGTGTTCGAGAAACTGAACTGTGTCATGAATATTTAAGGCCTTTGACTGTTACTGTTGTCGATTCGATACAATAATTACACTTTGATTAGGGAAAAAGTTTAACACGACATTGAGCTAGTAACTGTAAAGTGTAAAGGTAAAGTTGTCTTCGCCTTAAAGGAAGCACAAGAACGCGAGGATGAAAATATAATTTTGATGCTAATTGTAGAGGACCCTCGGCACGATGGATCTTTTACGATATCATTTGCGAACTAATTCCGAGCTCCTGAGTCTTACAGCGTGTAGTCATACCGATTGTTGAATGTGTTCCATTTATTCATTCATAACAAATTAAAGATATAAATATTATTCTACGTGCTGCCAAACGTTTTATGCCAAAATTGCACTACAGCGACAAACACAGTTAAAATGAATAACCAAAATTTTCGTAGATAGCGATGAAACTACTTTAAAAATAGACGCCAATATCTCAAGTGACTACCTAATTATATTTAATACATTTCCTAAATACGTAACTGATGCCAAGTCAGACGCCATGCCAGTCATGCGTCCACTGACCCAAGAGGGCGAAACTGTTTGAAAGTATAAAAATGTTTTAGAGAACGGTAAAGCACAGCTGTTTAATAATTCACCGTCCCATAGCGAACCTTCATGCAAATGAGGTGACCCAGGGGTCGCGGGCGAAGCCTTTCCTTTCCTCGCCTCAGCTCTACCGTTGACATTGTGCCTGTCATATCCTCGCTGATAAGATTCTTTGTTTCTAAGCAATTTAATAAATCACAACCAAATTATTAATATTTCTTTAATCAAATGTCCTACAAACATAAATAATTTTCGAAAAAAAAGCCTTTTCCTAACAATAACTTGTTGAGATATTGTTATGAGTATTTTTTGTTTTGTTATTTTTGACTTTGATTGAAGTAGACAGACAAGTGTTGGGTTCACTCGATGGAAAGTGAAATATTCAGCCAAATCATATCTAGAAGATGAGTGTTTGACCTATTTTGATTTTGGATATTCGGAAATCCACAGGCAAAAACCGAAACGCGATTATACATCACGGACCTCGGACAGTGGTCCATGATCCAGACGAAATATCGTTAATTCTATCAACCACATGGTTCAGAAAAATTATTTAGAAGAATTGATAAGTAAGAGGTTGAACCCGGTGGGGATCGAATTACTTTACGTCAGCCATGCATTTTACACCGACGACCACGTCAAAAACTGCCATTATTGTGATGTACTATTGGATCACGAGAGAAAAGTCTCATTTAGACTGTTGTGATTCTTAATATTATATATGTATATCAATTGGAGTCAGATACCACAATTCCTTTTCGCCCACAATCTGCGCCTACTCATTAACGGTGATTTAGACGAAACATTTTTATCTGTCACCTATAATAATGCATTTACACCGAATCCTAAGAGATTTTTGATAAAAACACGATGAAATTAATTATTGTCACCGGTGAATACATTCCCATGGAGCCATTAAACGATTCCTACAGATTCACTATTTCGTTGAGTGAAGTATGATTAATGGTGATGAAGCTTGAATTCCGAATTTTAGCAGAAAATTTTAGCCGTGACAAATATCGCTGTGAATACGATTAATATGGTTTGTTGTAATTATCGATTCAAGTGTTCGGAAACAGCTATCATAAATACCAACGAAGCGATCTACCTAAAATGTGAGTTGACTGAAGATTTCATGTAATAAGAGCAACATGTAAAACTTATCTTTTTGCAATCGATATTTTTTAATACGCCCATTTCGTGGCCAACGCGTATAATATGATCACCTTGCACAGAGCTTAGCCAAAAAATATATATAAACTAAACACAAAATTATATTAGTAGTATTGGCGCGACAATTGCTTACAGAACTGGAATTGATTTTTGAAAATTATTTAAAATGTGTTTTGTGCGTTGTAAATAAAATTATATATTATATGTATATTAAGTTATATCAAGAGAAGCTGACAACATAAAGGCAAGTTTAATATAAAACAAAAGACAAAATGTTGTTTTTCTGTCCTAACCTGATAGCTGATATAATTAATTATATACGATTGCGCACTTCTTAGACCCGATCGTACACTATGCTCAATCGTGGAACCTTGAGAGATATAGGCCAAAACTTTCGGTGACAATGACTTTGGATAATGTTAAGCCAATATGAAAGTAAAGAGGTATTGAAATTAAAAAAGTTACACTTTGGAAATGTAGTAAAATGGGGAGAATTATTAATCTTTGAGGGTCTCCGTTACGTGCGCCATGAAGACCATTTTAAATTCAAAAACATTAATATTTTTCAGATGTTATTGTACATGAAGGCACTATATAATTTAAAAATCGAAAATAAATTGAAAAAAATTGCTCGGACTCGGTAGCTCAATTGGTAGAGCAACAGGACGGAAAGCTGACGATGCCGGTTCAAGTCCTGCCTGAGTCGAAAATTTTTTCAATTTATTTTCTTTTTCTAAATTACATAAGACCATTTTAGTTTAAATCAGGATCAGCTCGTATAAAATGAGCGACGAAGCCTATTCTGGCCTAAACAAATATAATTTGAACCGCGACGATTATTCACTTCGATCTGACGTGACAACGTGTCACCCCACGCGTGACAGCCGTCTCGCCGGGACTCAATAAGCATTCCTTTGCCCGCGTTATTGCTTCGACTTGAGAACAATTTGCTCGTCAAATGTTCACTTCCATTGACTTACCGCATGAGTCGGTCGAGAGTAAATTCTTTCAAGGGATGTACCTTTTCGCTCAGTGGCGCCCGACATAGTTCAGTGACGACTGATGATGAGGATACGCTTTGATCGTTAGATGTAAACGCTTGCCTTTTAAATTATTTATTTATGAGAAGAAAGGACCGACCATTGGGGTCATACCCCAGCCCTATACATTTCCACAAGATGTGCTGTCTTATCATTTTGGCCTTGGATATTCGGAAATCCACAGCCTAAAATCGTAACGCGATTACACTTCACGGCTTTCTTTATCTGTGGGCCGCGGTTTACCCGGACTAAATTTTGATATTTTAATTTGATATTCAGAAAAAATATGAATTGATGAGAAAGACGAGGGCCCAGCGGAGATCGAACCCCCTACCCGTTCATTGTCAGCCATAGATTGCTACCAGTACTTCGACGAGCCCGTCAGTTTACTCAGAAATAGTAAATATTTCAAGTTTTCTAATATTCATCCAATAGCTGTTATTACATTTTAATGAACAATCAAATAATCTAGAAAAAGATCGTAACATAATATAATTAGTGAACGATTTTTCTTTATTTCAATAATAACTAGCATCGATCACTAAGTCTGCAGTGGCATGTTAAATATAAAATAGTTCACACTTCTTAATACTATATGTTTATTTCAGATGCATTTGAGCATTTCAACTCTAATCATCATCGCTTGCGCGCCCCAAGTGGCACCGGCCCCGTCGTCCACGGACACAATAAAGGAGAGACGACAGAAAAAGTCCCCAAATTATCCGTTCCCTAGCTACCACCAAATTTTGGTGCCGCTCCACGTTATACCGATACACGGAAGTCCTTGGCACGAGCATCACAACGTCACCCGACACGCGCAAATCTTGGTCCCAGTTCACAATCTGGTGCCGATTCACGAACTCGTGCCTGTCGACCGGTTATCTGTCCTACCGGTCCAGCGAGTCGAGGACGCCGCGATGCACCAATACAGGAACGACGACAGGTTCAGAAACCCCATAGGGGGGTACGGGGTCGGCTGGAGATTCGGCGGACATGGCGCTGGTCATGGATTTCATTATAGTTTTGGATAGTCGCGATTATCACATGAATTACCAAAAATTAATCGGTTGTCTTAGACGAGGACGAGACTCAAACCTGCCGCTTGACTTTGTCTTTGTACAATTTTACAATTCTTTTCACTGCACTCGGTAGTAGTTTATTTATTATTTTCACTTGACAATAAACGTTTTTGTAATATAAAGATTATGCTTGAAAACTTTATTATTTCTTACATGTTATTGCACATGAAAGCACTATATAATTTAAAAATCGAATATAAATTGATAAAACATTCGACTCGGGCAGGACTTGAACCGGCATCGTCAGCGTGCCGTGCTATTGCTCTCCTGACGATGCCGGTTCAAGTCCTGCGCGAGTCGAATTTTTTTCAATTTTTTTTCACAAGTATCAGTCATTTTTCAGCAATTCAAAAAAGGGACACCCTCGTTTTAAAGTTTTCTAAATATCCAAAACCAAAATTACCAGATGGCGACACATAGATTGGGCGCATATTTAGATTATTTACGACTGGACTATTTCACTACAATCAAAATACTTATTACTTTATGCGAAGCATTTAATATTTGTCATCGCGTAGACACGAACATGGCAACTCGGTTTCACCGTTATTTCTCCGGTTCATAACTGTATGCAGGCACCAATTCATTGTTTGGGCCCGAGAGCAACGCACGCAACGAAATTTAATTCGTTTTGTTTACGTAGAGACGCAGAAGTCGCGCGAGGTAAGCGATTAATATTGCTCTCAGACGATCACATCATCTCGGTTAAAGGTTATCCGACATATACATTGTTTACATATTGTCAATCGCTTTTTAGTGAAATGTTGATAAACGCTAGTATTATCAAATTAAACTGTAAACATAAATATGATATGTATATTGCGACCGTACCGTACCGTAGTGTAGGTGTACCTACTTTTATACAGGAACTTCCAGAAAATAGGTAAAATTTGTACGCGTTCAATCCATCCTATTTAAACCTATTATTGTTTGGTATAATTAAAATTATTTTCGACTACGAGTGAGATTAAAACAAATATCTTTAGCGACTAATGTGCTTAACGCTAATAGATTATATTGATGCCCCCTTCCACCTTCCAAACATTGAGTTACAATGTCGAATTCCTGCTCAGCTAAGCTTCACTCAGTAACAAAGTTATCATAGTTTGCGAGTGACAAAGCCAGTTAAGCTCTGCACGCTAACTGGAGTCTTAACGCGGTCTTAACTGTGGGACCTACATTAGGAACTAAACAGGTGGGATCTGATATAAGGGTGATTAAACGAGGCACTGAAGATTACGTTACCAGACACGAAGACCGGGCATCGAACGCGTTGTTTAAATACACGCTTTCTTATTTTGCGATAGAACGCGTTTTTTCACTATACATGAAAAGGCAAGATCAACGCGAACATAAGCGTAAAAAAACCTACGGTAAGGATTTCGTTTGTTTATCTATCTCATCTCTTGAAGATAGGTAACTTTGTTTTTGAATTCAGTGTTTGTTTATCTTTTTGAAATATTTCACGCTATGATATATAATCGTTAAAGGCAGAAAGTAGGTCCTATAGTATTTCACGCGTTACCATTGTATGTTATGGATTATTGGCTATTTATTCGTATTCGTTCATATGTTGGGTGAGCCCGTACAATGCGGGCTGTTATTTGACACCCATTATCGCAATGAGACAAGGTCAATCCAGCACAGTGACCCGCACATCTCTTAAAACACAAAGTAGACAAGTTTCATTGCAATCGAGCTCATTTAGAGGAGGGAAAGTTGCGATACGAGACGTTCGTGTTTATGTTTCAATTAGTTTTTCTGTTTTATTAGGTGGTGGTGGTTGTGGTGATACGTGGTTAAACTAACCATCAAAATGAGGTGAGAAATTTATGTAATGCCAAAAAAAACAAGTAGAATGTTTTCTTTAGAAACACGCGCAAATCATATTGTTTTTTACTTTTGTTTTCTTTTTTTGTGATCGCATAAGTTACTAGATAAGAATGGTTTAAGGGTTTTAAAACGTTGAAGATATTTAGAAGCCTGTTTTTATGTTACCGTAATTAATTTGAATACCATTTAAAACCAATTTTGATTTGGAGTACGTAATTTTTCATAATTATTTGTATCGTAATAAACTTGTTATATATTTCATTACATATGTTGTCTATAGTTTATGCGAGTAGTACACATTTAAATAAAACACTTTAACCGTGGCAACTGCAAACGGCTGCTGCAAAGCATCCGAAACGTCGGGCGAATTTAAAAAATCGTTTTCAAATAAGTTTAACTAATAGATCGCATTTTAAACCGTAAGTGCTTTATTTAAATACAACATACTGTAACATACGACTTAGTGATAAGTTTTGTGTCGTAACTCCACTAAGAATCATTAATTGAAATGAATAATGACACTAGAAATAATTCAAATCACGATATAATATGCATTAAATATCAGCTGGATATTTATGACGTAAGTTTACATTACTACATTGGTCAGGCTATTAATTTTAAAATATTTTCAGGGCATTACCTATATTTTCTGTTTTCTTGGGAACTGTTCTCTGTGGATTACCTAATGGTACGTTAATAAATAAGACGTTTTACAAAATAATCAATAATATGAGAAATACAGATGGAATTCGAACCCCGTACTTTAAGTACCACCGGTATGAGAAACGCCTTTATCGAATCTGATTTACTAACATGCATAAAGTGGATATTTACGTACTTTTGTGCCAAAATAATTTGTAGAAGCAACTTAAAACTATCCCAAGATTCAAACCTGGCCCTTTTGCACTTTCGTTCTTACGCAACCTTTTTAAATGATTGAAAATGTTGGCTTTGCATGTCTGCTTTAAATATTGTGTAGACTTGGGTTCAGAATTAATTAGGAACCGTAACAAAGCGAACCAGAAACTAATAAAGTACCAGGAAGTTTAATTGAGCCAGATATCTCCACAAATGTAATTTTAAGGGTTAATTGAATATTTCCGCAGGGTTTGTCCAGAACAAGGCCACATACAAAGCGTACAAGATAATGTACCAATCCGAGACCTGGCCCATTGCTAGAGACGCCTGCAAGGAACTCGGGGCACACTTGGCGGTACCTAGATCGGAGGTGGGTCTATGTAGAGACAGACGGACCAGTCTGTCTGTCTGTCTGTCTCACTGTCTGGACGGACTGTCGATAAAGGCTTATTTTCTGTATGAGAAGAAACTATAATATATACCTTTCAGGAGGAATTCAAGTTTATCCAAAAGTTGGTGCGTGGCATGTACTATCCCAGTATTTCCGGTACAGACAACAAACTGGTGGTGTGGCTCGGCATCAACAACCTACAGGATTACACTGTTTGGAAAAATATTTATGGTATTATATTATATTTAACGAAGCCGACTCTTTTTGAGGAGGAAAGCGTATGTAGTGTAAAACTATTGTCTTATCTAAACACTGAAAAGACTTAGCAAATGTAGGTATAGCTCATTCTCCAGAGTGAAGCCTCTTTCGTGGCTTAAGGCGACATCTGTTGAGCCTCGTAGTTAAATTTTATTAAATTTTTGGCAATAAGCAATAAAGATAAATAAACACTAGGATTGAAGCAAAGCGGTGGTGCTAGTATGTAATTATACAAAAATAGAGTGCAGTACGAACGTAATAGAAAACACCGCGTTGCAGATGTCATGTGCCAATTGAAATGAAGCTTACATTAAATATAGTAATTTGATTTATTTTTCACGCTTCACTCAGTTCACATTTAACGCCGCTTAATTAACTCCAATAATACGAGTAATTAATGCCGATTCAATGCTATGCTATTTTTAAGGTACAGAAATTACCCGCACAAAACTATTTGACTCAACAATATTTACTTTATCAGCTGAGCTTTGAAAATTCAATGTATGTTATGAAGGAATTCATTAAATATCTAGTTTGGGCCTACGTAAATATTCTAGACCCATTACGAATTCATGAAGTCACGAGGAAAAACAATTTGAACAAATTGGCGTGCAGAACGTAAATTTTTTTTCTAATTTGAAGAATTTATTTCAGGTGAAGACATTAAAGATACAGGCTTCTACACTTGGGCGGGAAACAACGGTCAAGGCTACAGGTAAATATAGTACACCCACACATGCCAATACTAATGAAAGAAAATGAAAGAAGTCCCAGTAGATGAGGGACAATATTGTAACCCGGGCTCTTATCCCAGGATAAAGTTCGTAATAAAAATGTGTTTCGCGACACGCCGCTCCGGAGTGTTTGACTTGTATCGCAATACTGTATGACTTTGGAAGTCACAACTCAAGTTTGTTCGCCATTTCGTAGAGCGGGACTTAGTTCTGAATAACAAAGTAGTTACGAGTTATAAAAATAAATTGCGAGAGCTAAAGTATTTTGCCTTAAAGTGAAGTTGTTCGTTTGCATTTGCATCTTCTGAATAGTAATAACAATTGAATACCAATTGTTATTACTATTCAAAAGTAGGCTCAAAGCGCTGGGCTCGAGTGGCAAAAGTTCTAACCTATGCCCCTATCGATTAACACTATCATGTTCACAAATTTTAACGCTAGTAATTAATGTTATATATAGTATTTAAAGTAATGCAACTTTACACCTAGAACCACTCTAATCCTGCGCAATAAAGAGGATAATGGTTTTAAAGCAGCGTAAAATTTAATTTGAAAAAGTACAGAACTTTACATTTTTTTACTAAAACCTGAATTTCTATAATTGAAACCTTGATTGTGAGACTCTTTTGTTATTTTGTTTGAGCAGTGATGCGCCCGAAGAACCACACTGTGCTGCAATAGACGCCGCCAACCCGGGCCTGCGCGACTACTGGTGTCACAAGAGACAACCTTACATCTGTCAAATTGATCTGAAGAATAAAAACTAACTTAACGTTTGTTGTTTATTTAAAAAAGCAACTTTTCCCTCAATTGAAAACAAAATAAAGGCGGGCTATCACCTAACAAGTGAATAAAACGGAACGAACTCTGGCTGAGCTAATAATAAGAAGTAAAAGATTTAATTCGCCAACTCAGTTACAAATTATGCTAAACTCCCATAAAAATGGTAAAACGGACCGAAACCAGCCAATAAAACTTTAACAGATTTGGTCTCAACTTTTTAATTCTTTTTAATGCGGAGAAGTTTTTGTCACAGAAGAGTTTTGAGGTTTTGCAAGACTGTCGACTTAACAAATAAGATAAATCGGTTTAAGAATGTCAAATATTATAATATATATTATTTCAATAACAAATGCCACCTCCCCATTTCATTAATTTGCTTGTTTTTTTTAAGCAGCAAAACATGTTTCGTTGCCGCTATTATTATAAGCGCCACCTAGCGGTGAGTAGCGTAAGTCATATATACTGGCAATACTATAATTAAAAGTCAAACGTAATGTAACGATACTAACATTTGTAAATTGTCAATGTCAACTTAAAATATTAGGTTATATTTTGAATTAGAAATCCCAATTTAATTAAATTTCATATTGGCTAAATTATACGTATAATCTACATAAAGGTAAAAATAAACAAATAATTGTGAACAGATCGTCTAAACAAAATGTACAAAAACATTTGGACATAATATCTCTATAGTTTTCATATTTTTGTTCGAAAGAACGTAACCTCTCTGTTTGTTTATTTCAGATGAATCTACTAAGAAAAGGCATATCTCTTTTATCTCTTGGAGTCAGAACACAAATAACACCTTATCTTCGTAACTGTAAGTTTGTAATTCCTATTACAGTTCAAGTAAAATACTTTACATAGTTCTTATATGAACTTGGAAATTATTAAAATAATTATGACTAAATACTAAACGGGTTACTTTTAAATACAAATAGATTATAATCTGTATTCCATGACCTCTGTTTTATAAATGTGAAATGCAGATTAATTTGGTATCTTGAAACTGGACATTACGATATAGGAAAATATATTAAAATTTAACTGTAGGTACGAAAACTTCCCTTGTATGAAAATACCTAAGACAGTAGTAGTGTTGTTAGAATTATGCTAGTAAACCATAATTATTTGCATATCCTGTGTGAAATTTTATTAAAGTATACTTGATAACTGTTTGTGATAATGATATTTGAAACTTATGATATGGCTATACCATTTATAATCTTTAAAGGGTAAAAGATCAAATATAAAGAAAAGCAAAAAGAAGTTATTTATTCCTAGGTCTAAGGAACCATTTTGTAGCTACTTTTAAGCTTACATCCATGCATTAATTAACTAAGTCTAGTTTCCACCGCTAAGGTGCAAAACAGGAATGGGTGAAATGGTCAACAGACAATGAGGACCGATCACACGGTCTTCTAACGGTGTCTCCGAAACGGAATAAAATAAATGAGTAATCTGTGATAAGATTAAATAGAGATTAGGGAAAAAAAACATTTTTTTGATCGTAAATCATAATTTCTTTCCTTTAAATATGCCCTCTACTTATTACGATACTTTTGGATTTTCAGTTTGTATGTTCACTTTATATACCTCTCCTTAACAAATTTGATAATCAATGAAATCTTCCAAATTACATTCACGCTAGTGAGTGTGATAAAATAAATGTTTAAGAATAGAAATGATATATAGAACTATTGTCGACATCTGACTCAAGCGCAGCTGTCCCACACCACATAATTTGTTCATAGATTTCCTCACAACAGAGTCCATATTCCCAAATCAAACATATTTTCGGGGATTTCAGTCGCGCCTGTCTTTAGAAAACCCTTCCGCGTGGACCGGGCTTATGACCAAACTTGTGCGTACAGTCAGCAAAAAAAAACTAAATCAAGATTTAATTAGAACACAATAGGAATAGATAGATCATATAGCAAATTTTGTGATTTTTACTTTACTGATTTAGAAAAAAAGGAAACGCAAGTAGAAACCCGTTAAATACAAATTTGACCATCATAACTACACATTATTATATTTGAAAATCGTTAAATAAACCCACCGCTTCGTGTGACCGAGACTAACTTAAAAGAGTTATACCTATAATAGCTACCTTTGACAGTCGAACGCGTCCACTTTATCATTTCCTTCTTTTAGAATAGGCTAAAGTACTTTTGCCATCGGTACCGATAAATAAGGGTTGCAAATGTCACAAGGGAGGCATGAGTCAGCAAGTGACCGCAATGTCCAGCGTAATCTCATCGCCATTCACACCTAGCGCTCTACATATTGTGCCATTCCGCAGAGGCGTTTCCTTTGCAATTTTATACTTGAGTTTATAAAGAATTGATATTCAGATTTGCTATAGAAACGAACTTCACATAACACAAATGATTTTCAATGAATAAACATACATGGAATAAATTGGTTAGAGCAACAGTACGGAACGCAGTGGACGCCGCTTCAAGTCCTGCCCGCGTCGTAAAAATTATTTCAATCTAAAAGTAAAAACGGAGCGAAGTGCGCGAGCCCTGCGCGTAAAAGTGATTTGAGCTTCGAGGCTACGACCACGCTCAAAGCACCTCCGAATGGTACAAAGCAATTCCTTGCGAGGACCAACTTCCCCGTAATTGAAAGCGATACTCACTCTACTTCTACACCTAGCCGAGTAACACAATATTGCCTCTCGCAGCCGAATTGAGAGAAATAGCGCATATAACTATAAACAAAAATTAATTAAATTAAAAGATAAGAATCGAAAAAAACAATTCACCTGAGTAGTGAACATTCAATTACGTAAAAAAGTATTTTTATTTTAACTAAAGCTAAAATTTCGAATGCTAAACCCATAAAAGTGTTTTATTTAAATATCTAAAAGCGTTAAAGTTATTTTTTTCGAAAAAGAAACGGTTTTTTATGAAACGTTAATACTTACCCGCGGAAATATTGAATTTAGTATTCTGTGAAAACCGACATCTACAAAGAGGATACTCTGTATGAATAGCGTATTAATAGTGAATATTTGGAAATGGCAATTTGCTAAAGGTAAAATAACAGCCACACACGCCACTGTTTGTAACTGTAAAGTGGGTGCAGAACACACAGAGAACGGCATCGAGGCGAAGAGTTGTTTGTGTGCCCCGCGTTGAAGGCGTGGGACAATCGCGCATCAAACTTTCTCATGTGTCCTTTGTGATGGCTATAAGGAAGCACGGCTAGAGCGCTAGTAGCTTACGTACGGTAAATGGCATACACGGTCTTCACACACAACTCGTCCTACTGTGAAGATTTGATCTCCTTTTAGTCTAGATCTACGCGCAATAATTAGTTATAACCGAACTGACTTCTGGAGTTTTACTCCTATTGTTTCAATGTGATCATTAAAAATAAAATAGAATATTATTATCAATGTATAGTAATTATCAGTTTAAACTCGATATAGGTATATTAGATAACTCATATATAAGGAATCGAAAGGTAGATTGTTACAAGTTTAGGAGTATGCAAGAGGTACTTAATACAATTCACTCTGAGTTACATTACAAATTCCTCACGACATGATCGCCTTTTGGTCAAGCGAGACCTAGACCAAGTGCGTATATCGCAAACGATATTCGCACTTGCATAAATAGCAATCGATTTAAATTATAATCGTGAATACGACCACATTCGACCATTGTGCATATTCAGTCCAATCCTTTGCTTCGACTCTTTCCCGGAAAGTCCCGTCCAGTCGGGGATTAAGCGCTGCCCCGGTGAATGAGCTGTTTTTTTCGCTGACAATTGCGAAAAAGATCTGCCATTATCTGATAGAGCCGTCTCTAGAGCTATTTACTTCTACAAATATGATTTACAGCGTTCTGGGAAGACACAATGCTCCCGTCTCAACTCTTGCTTATTATTTTTTATTCGCGTGGCTTTTGTGCGACCGAAGTAAGAGTCATGCTGGCCGAGACTAGGGTTGGCGATCGCTCTCGTTGTCTATATTTACTTGAGTTCCATATAGTGTGAACGATTCTAAATGTGCTATAAAAAATTAACTTTTATTTGAATAATTACGACAAGGTCTTAAAATATTAAGTAATCGCGGTTTAATGTAAACAAACTTAATGTGAATATGGCATTATATCATATATTTACTCGTGAATTTCAAAAGCCACAAATATCACACACAGCAGTGAGCTGTGAGACATCGCTAGTTAAATAATACAAAACAGACATTAAAACCGTTTGAAGGCCAAATATATAAATATAGACAGCCCTAAGTGTGACAGAAGATAATTTCAAAACTGTGTCCGTCATCTGTGGACAATGCCCACTATTAACGGATTATAATCCGCAAAAAGAGCAGGTACTAGCGGCGAGCGGTGTTATTTATAAGCTGAAGCGTTTAGCTCCCTTCAGGTCTTCGTACGGAAATTTCTAAATCGTTCCTCAAATTTAATTAATACAATAAAAAACATAAAAAATCCCTGTTGTTTACACCACAAATTAATGTTTAAATTAAATAAAGTGACCGACGCCCGTGGAACAAATTCGCGAAAGCTCGTCGATTGCGCCACGCTAAAATATTTGCGCTAGGCAGATGCAAAGTTGTCAATCCCAGAGGACAGCGGAGATTATCGCAAACAATAACATTGTGACGTGACCGGACACTGGTGCGCCGTCCCACCGCTCACCACTGAACCACTGTCGTTTGTTGTTTTAGATGTTGCTCAAACACGATTCTCGAAACGTGCTCGAGACGAATGATAAGCTGAAGCTGTGTATTTTAGCTTCCATCGAGTAAGACGCATTCAGAATAGGATAATTAAAAGAACATTAAAATCTCATGAAATGGCATATCCGCTAGGAGCCAGATAATCAACATCCAAAACAATACAAACTTTTATGTTTCTATATATTACAATTATTTTAGCACTGCAAAGAATATCGCAAAAGCGAAAGAATGTAACGATGGCGATGATGATGACGATTTGATCGTAATAGGATCGATATAGTTTATTAATAAAAATGTTTAGTTATACTTTAAACCATAGAAATACTTGAGTGTGATAAAGTCTAAAACTTAAGTTGTAAAAATTCGTATCGTTGCTACGCCGTAGATCCAATGTTTTTATGTTTCTCGCGGTCGTAGATATCTCTGCGTCTGCTACGAAGTCCGGAGTAGCTCTTTACTTTGGTTAATTTCACTCAAATAACAAAAGTGGGTTTATATTACAATAACAATCATAATAAGATAGGATAAAGACAGGTGAATTTTGTAAAATTAACATAAGTATAAGATTTTTCCACTAAAATTTTAGGATTAAGCTGTAATATTTGCCTCACAACAATGTCTTGAACAAGGTGCTCCACCACCTTTGCACCTCGTCGATCACATTCGGTGGGTAATCTGACACGGTCCCACACTACCGCTATCGCATTGACATATTTGGCAGTTTGGATGGCGCGAATAACAGTATTTTCGAGTACAATATTATAAGCATTAAAGAGAATACTAAAACGAACGTGCTTAGTCTACTAAAAGTAGAACTCGAGCCTTCCCCTCCCAACACAATTATTTAGACCACTGGTTTTATAACGCAAAAACAATAATACAGACTGAAACATTAATATTTTTATTAGACACTGTATAAATTAAAAATCGATTATAGATAATATAAAATATGACACGGGCACCGACAACCTCAGTGTTCCATGCTGTTGCTCTAAGTTCTCAAATTCTTCGAATTAAAGCTTTGAACTTAAAAAGTTGCTTAATAATGTCAATATTCAAACCTAAAATCGAGTGTATATATTTTCCTTGTATTAATTTTTGTGTAGAGATAATATTCAATGTACCAAAAGGCACATTTTGCTGCCTGGAAATTGTCCACTTTTGTGTCGAGGATAAAACCCTTTCATTTAAACTCTAATCCGTCTACAATTGACACAATTGGCAGAACGCCTTCGATACAACTGACAATACAATAACTGTAGGTGGCGGGTTTAGAGCGTTTTCGACTTTATGCCAAGGTAACTAATCATATATCCGCCTGAATCGAATACAAGAGACTCGGGATAATCCGTGAAATGGCGTTTATTTTAGCACCTGCTTTGCAAGATATGTCTGTAACGGTAGTTTGTGGCCTCGTAGGTACTAATCTAACGCGTGAATTTAATGCAAAACATCTTATCGACTAACTATAGGCAGAAATGAAAGCAAATAATTATTTATTTGTTACATGTTACATTTCTATTTTAGGCCCCACGCCAACGAGTATGTTTCCAGCACTTGCTCAGAACCAAGGTCTGATCGCGAGGGCCGCTTCGTCGCTGCAGCAGATGCACAGAAACGGGCCACACAAGAAAGTTCGGAAGTCGAGGAATCCACTCAATGGAAATCCCTTCGCTAAGGTATACTTACTATTTTATAATATACGAATATATTTTACGAAAGAAAACAATTAGAGCAGCTCTTGATCTCGAACGGTTCATTGTAGTAACAGATTTTTTTTAATATTTAAAGCCAAAATAGGTCGACGTTATCTTGTGTATTGTCTATTGATTTGTGAATATTCTCTTTAACAGGGCGTTGTTCTGAAGACTTTAATCAAGAAACCCAAAAAGCCGAACTCCGCCAACCGCAAGTGCGTGCTGGTGAGGCTGTCGAATGGAAAAGAGATGGTCTCGTATGTGCCCGGCATCGGACATAACCTGCAGGAACACAACATCGTCCTCGTGAGAGTCGGAAGGTAACTATTGCCGGTGCCTACCTTTCGTCTCTCATTACGATTGTGACTAATCGCTCTACTTTCAGGGTCAAAGACTGCCCCGGGGTGAAACTGAAGTGCGTCCGAGGAAAGTATGATTTAGCTCATGTCATCAAACAAAAAGTGTGATTCACTCATTATTATATGTAGGGTTCTGTAGATAATTATTAATTAAATCTAGACTAAGTACATTGATTTTTATTTCTAACACCTATTAACGTTAATGGTAGACACAAATTATCTACCATATTTTATTTTTATTAATAATAAAAAAGGGATTTGGTTGCACGTTTTCTTGATATTTGCCGAGTACAGTTAGGGACAAAAGGATTAAAAACAAAAAATCTGTGTACGAGACCATTGTCAACGAACGGGTATTTATTGACCTCTAACCTGATTGGCTGACGGAAATACGACGCTTGCGCAAGCCGCGCCCAGTCATTGTGCAAACATTGAGGGTCGTTTATACCTACACACACTTTAAAATGCTGGTAGATACTCCGATATACAATAGAAGTTATATAAAAGAGAACGCTTGTAATAATTGTAGAAACGCCCACACGAAATTGTGAAAATTTACTTTTTTTGATTATCAACTTTTTTATTCAAAGGCTAATGGGAAGTTTACAAGACTTAAAGATAAAGTTCGATTTAATGATTTATCTATAACCTAGGCTTTAAAAATTCTAAAGTTAAAAAGTAAAATAATCTTAGGAAAGCATTTATAATATAAGTGGATGTATCATGTAGTCTCTTAAAAAAAACTTCCTCGCGTTTATTTTCTGAAAAAACTCTCGTATTGTCATGGGTGGTCGCCACGACGAGACCGTAGTCCTGATACAAGAACTAGGAACCGCGTTGACTAATCATAAGTAATAGGTTTAGTTTCTGCTAGACTTAACTCGAAGAGTCCCCTATCTACCGCCGCGAAGGCTCCGCACTATTGTTGCGTCACCGTAGGATTAGCGTCGCAAAAGATAATCGCCCTTTTTTCTTCTCGTGGACTTGAAGCTTTTATTGCTCCCGTTCATTACTTGCCTAGAAGAACCAATGTTTTATGGTTTAATAACTTTATTGTTGTTAGACTTAAATTTAGAATTAAGTTAAGCAGCTAATAAGTATTAGAAGAGATAATAATCTGTGTGTTATTTCTCGACTAATCTCCGATTCTCCTGTTACAAATACGAAAATAAATATATAGGCACTATCCTTTAGGTCTATTTCTATAAAAGCTCAAAGTTAAAATAAATAAATCAATGTTTCATAGCCTACATGAGAATGTATTGTAAATATACTTATTACCTACGAAAGTAATTCTAAGTATCCATGTTCTTAAGTCTATGTTTGTGCAATAAAGAGTTTTTATTATTAATAATTTTTCTTTGCAAATAATTAATAACATGGATGTGATGGGTTTTTTATTTATTTCATTATATTTATTCTTTAATAATTATATTTTACTTTTTCGACTGCGAAATACGAGTAGGTAGTATTTTTGCGGGGTGATATTTTTCTTATATTAGGGAGGAAGAATGATAGTGAATAAAAAATGTTTTTACAAGAATATCACTATAATAAAGTATATACAGTCGCTTAATTCTAGTTTCAAAATAAATAAATCTTACAAATGAGATTGCACGCATTTTAACCTAAGCTAAAGCTATTCGAATCTAGCAGACGCAGGGCTTCTGGCACCGACTGCAGCTCTTCAAGGCCAGTTGACTTTTCAATTTGGCAACTTCATTCTTCAGGTAGGTGACCTTAAGCGCTAGATGGATCTCCCTCAGCTTCCTCCGGTCCCTGCTCTGCTTCGCTGCAAAGTTATTCCTTTCGCGTTGCTTTCTGTACGAGTCGTCTGCGGCCTGGGTGGTTTGTACGGCGCGACGCATTCTTGGGTTGTTTCCCAAGAGGGTTCCGCCGTTCTTCTCGGCCATGGCCCTCAGCGCGTCGCGCTCGAAGGCCTGGAAGTCGGGATCGTCCGAGAGCGAGTCCACGTCCATCATGAAGGCAGGCCGTTTCCTCTCGGGCGCCGACGAGGGGGAGTCTGGGGGCGATATCATTCCGGTGCGCGGTTGAGGGCTCGGCGGGGCGAAGCTGGAACAGCTGGACGGAGACGTCTCGGGCACTGGCACAAAGGTTTGGTAGTTGTAGGGCGAATAATACACGTAATCACTTTTGTACTTGGTGGTGAGGTCTAGCGCGGTCTCCTCGGCGTAGGGTGTCCAGAGGGCCATCGTGGTGTCGTGTTGAAAATCTATAATTGACTAATGCGTCGGGGGATGCTCCGGCGCTTTTTGTATGCGAGAGGGCGGGGCTTAGGCGGGGTTGAGCCCCTCGAAAGGGTTGCCTGCGAAGGGACTAACGGGACCGGCGCGTGACATTCTGTTTATTGCGACTGATTGCGTTGTTTTGTTCTCGTTATTGTTGTTACACTACATTTTGCTACTTAATAAAGTATGCGTATAGTATAGAACAAAAGGCCTATCGTAGAGATAAAGAAAACTCCTTACCGATATTAGTTTTTCAGACACTATAGGTATATTTATGACATTACTTTGTACTCTTATTTAATTAATTCATATTTGCCATTAATTTTTAACAACACTAATCACGTGTTACCATAGAACAAATTTAGTGCGAATTTAATTTTCAATAAAACCTATATTTTTTAATATGTTACATAAAACGATTCCGTTGCCTTAGGTAAATATTTAAGTTTAGACAGATTATAACGTTTAAATAAAATACTTAAAGGGTTAAAACGTGAAATTTATTAGTTATTCTACGTCGCTTTGGATGCTTTCCCAATGTCAAAGTCATAGATAATCGTTTTCGCGTTTTAAACCATTCTCGCCGGTTTTATTTCAAAAATGTGTATTTTTTTCTTAACATAGTACATACTTTAGACACTATGAGACAGCTGTTATTTGAAGTGATTTATTTTTTAAGTACCACTGATGTAAAGTCGTAATTCCTCGAAGATAATCCCTTATAAAAGTGTTTGTTTATCATTTGTCCTGCTAATTATATGTAGGTTTACGAATTCAATAAACATGTTTTGCATTCCAGATATGGAGTCGTTAAGTAATCTGTTAGTTGTTTACGAAATTCAATTAGAATTTGTACAAAACATCTGAGTTATGTTAAATGTATTAAGACGTTAACCAACTTGTTTTAATTGTTGTGTTTGCGTACTTTATAAGCAATATTTACTCTCTAGACGAATGCTATAAATCATTTTGTTGTTTTTAGTATGTACCCGCCGTATAATTAACAATATCTATTTATCAGAATATTCCGTGGGACTAGTGACGAATTTCGATAAAAACACGACGTTGTCTTTATTACACGAAGCGCATCTAGTCGAAGATTATTATTGGCTTACCAGTATGACATGGGAAATGAAATCTTAATACGTTCTGGTGGCATGTGGTCAGATCGCAGATCATTGTAATTCATTGAAGCGTCAAAATGGCCAACTGTCGTTAACTTCCCTATACTTCCGGCTGCCGCACACATATTGTTCGGCAGTTTCTCGCGAAATACGCAAAAGAGAGTGTACAATCAAACTACAGTAATTACAATGTAGCTAGTATTATAGTAGTATTAGTACATTTAAGAATGTATCAGTAGTACCTAGGGTAGTAGTAGCATGTGATGGTGTCAGTGTAAGCTCTTATTCTGAAATAACACAGTGTCACATTTAAATCTATACTAATATAAAGCTAGAGAGTTCGTTTGTTTAAATGCGTTCATCTCAAAAACCGATAACTTCGAAATGAAAAATCGTTTCACGATGAAGACTTTGAGCTATTTAACATCACGCCGCGACTAAAAGGAGAAGAAAAGGTGATAATGAGCCAAAACAGGGGTAATTATTCGCTTTAAGAGGTTTTGTTGCGCGTGCTGCAAAAATGGTTAAGAATATTATGTACTAGCGACCCGCCCCGGCTTCGCCCGAATGAAATGCTGATACTAAATACAATACAGAAACTGTGACCGTTGTATATAAAAATATAGCGGCCCGCTCCGGCTTTGGTCCGGATGGTACCACCGCAAACGGTACGTACCGCACTTTTTAAATCTATTATATCTCTTATAGAAAATATTCATTTAAATTATATGCTGTAAATGGCCATATAGGTCAACAGTGTATTTAAGGTTTTAAATTGGATAAGGGGTAATGCTGCATTAGTCAAAGTCGCTTCGACAATTAGCCATTATTTGTAGTAAGAAGTAGATGACAAAAAAAAATATTATGGGATATCCATAAGAACGGACTTTGTGTAGACCTTTTTAATGTGTACAATACTTATATATACTTTGTGTGTGTGTGTGTGTGTGTTGCAATATAGAATTAAATAAATAATACATTGATTTGATAAATATTGTAGGGTTCAGCCTGCGTTTGCAATTAAGCAGAAAATTTTAATTATTTACGACATAACATTAAAGACCTAAAAAATAACATTATTTCCCTACCACTTAATAGATGTTATATTTGATATAATATAAACCTTTATCTTGAATCAATTTCTTTCAAGAAAAATCTATTTAAAAAAACGCATCAAAGTCCGTTGCGTAGTTTTAAAGATTTAACCACACATAGGGACATAGAATCAGAAAAAGCGACTTTGTTTTATACTATTAGTGATGTAACGACAGTATATCTCTTTCTTTTAAGAATAACTCGTAAAAAACATTTTTAGGTAATCAAATTTGGTCGAAATGATAACCAACTATTTGCCAGAGTTATATCACCATAATAATATTAATCTTGCAAACGTTCTTATTGTTTAGATAGTTTAGTAGTATCCGTTTTTGATTTCGAACTGTATGTAAATGTAATTTAAACAATAATTTTTTCGTACAACAAATTTTTGACAAATTTCTCAGTACTAGTATAATATATATTTGATTTAATATGAAAATCTTTTTTTGGACACTGAAAACCAACAGTTAGTTTAATCTATTCAAATGATCAGTCAAAAAGTATTTGTTCCTCGTTTTGTGTCGGCACGCGTCCTGTCCACAGATTACGTTAGTTAATGGCTTACCTGCAGATTATGTCGGTAAAAATTGGGTGACAGTCTTTTAATATTTTTTTTTTGTTTTATGGTAGGTAATCAATAAAAATTCTAAAAAGGGATTAAATAAATTGTTTTGTTGGTTCTACTGTTTCGTTAAACTTTCGAAAACTTCAAATCGTAAAACTATAAATAAACGAAGATGCTACAAACTAAAGTAAGAATTCATAGAGAGTAGATATTACTTTCTGCTTATTGCGTAATTGGGCTTTCCTTAAATAAGTGAAAAACTAAAAAGGAAACTCAATTTAATTAAGTAGTATGATAAAATAAATGTTACAATAAAAAAACAGGTAGTTGTCGAGAACTATTTTAATTTATAAATATTTAGTCTATCTCTGTAGTTACTAGACTAATGCCGAGTGAAGTAGTGGCCTATCGTGTGTAGCAGTGACGAGTCTCACGGACTCCTTCAATGTTTTTCTGGCTTCTACCAAGGCAAACTCAAATTACGATTCAGATTGTGCTGCCTCGTCCCATACACGACAAGAAAGACAAAATTAGTCAAAGTAACTGTACAATGTGCAAATTGTTTTGTTCCCGGGGGATTAAAATGTGAGATAAAAGGGTGTCTTTTGGGCTCCATCGCAAACATTCCGAGAAGATCGTCTAATGCTAACGGGCCCGAACTGTTTGCTTTCTCAAAAGTATATCCCTGGGGATCCGATAATGCGGGCAAAACTTGTCTCTACGTAAAAAGCACAAAAATATTGAATATTGGGCTAAATTACGTAATATTTTTATCATTTACTAAGTACGAGCACTTAGGTAAAAGTGTAGTCTAAAAAGTCGTGTGTTTTTCCATTATCGCCGAACCTACTAACTAAATAAATCACTCAGGGGTTGCGCAGGGCGTCAACGTAACTGTTAACGCGAGAAGGGTCTTCGAAATAAATAGGGGAAGCGCCCCACATTACACAACCCCTGCTTTGCGCTATATACTGCAATATCGATCCACCTATGGCATACACGATAGCAATGGGATTCGTGATAATGTGGGAATTTAGTGGAATTTTCTATATTTTCAGTTAAGGCATTAAAATAATTGTAGGTATCTATATAGGTAGGGATATTTATAAAATAAATTATGACATTTATGCTCTCTGTAGTTTACTCGCGTTTTACACATTAAACATTATAATTAAATAACATACTTCAAGTACAAATAAGTTTAACTAACATACATCGCGTTTTAAATCGTTAAAGTATTTTATTTAGTAAATTATACTACGTTTACGTACTATAAGTTTGTTCGAAGTAACAACCTTTTTTAAATTTGATATAGTTAAGTTTATTTCGTACGACTATCCTTTTCCTTTGAATAATTGTTTACATTTAATTAAAGGAACTTTCGAGAACGTACAGTTATTCTTCACTTAAGTGTAAAGAACATCATATTTTTTGATTATTTTGCTTGTTCGGTCAATTATAGTTAATGCGATAGATTTTTCCAATCTTTCTATTATACTTAGTTGTTTTCGGTTGTAGGTAGCCATTGATCACTAATCGCCATCAAACATCTCGAATAACTTAAAGCTGTGACAAAGCCACGCGAACGAAAGGTGTGAAAACATTATCTATTTATCTACACCGGTTTCGTGCCACGAGACAGCACACCGGGTTGTCTGAAAATTTCGCAAACACATATTTTAATGTGTTAAATACCTACAGTGTACTGCTCATTTCTTATTTACCCTCGGAACTCGATACTAGCTTAATTTACCCTACATTATACGCAATTCAAGCGGGAATCTATTTAATTACAGACACAGATTACAAACAAGATTAGAAAAGTTATGAAGATCTTTTCACATGGAGGATTCAATTCCACAAGATATTATTGGTCCCAAGATATATATATTGCGCAAGCGCAAGCCACGCCCACGCGTTCGTAGAACGTGTGCTACGCGTCTACGTTATGTAAAAAATCTATACACGTACTGAGAGGCTCATTATTTATAATTAAGTGAAAGAGATAGAGTCGCTTATTTTTAATAGAAATACATCTTATTTGAGAGTAAATTGAGATAATTTAAAAATCGAAAATAAATTGAAAAAAATTTCGACTCGGGCAGGACTTGAACCGGCATCGTCAGCGTTCCATGCTGATGCTCTAAAGTAGTAAAATGAGATACTAAAATCGAGCAATGACCACAGATTTATAACATTATGATTAAATGGACGTTCACTTCGAACTAACTCGCTGTTTTCTTTTTTTAAGGACGTAGGAGTGCCTAGTACCCACCTCTGGCTCGGATCTACTGTCGAATAATTAGGTATAAATAAGACAGATTATGTTTTTAGTTCTTTATTTGAAAAGGTAACAAATCCTTATTACGACTTAATTTCTAAATAAATTCATTTACTTATTAAAAAGGAAATGTAGTCATTAAAATTGTATTTATTTTCTTACATCTAAAAAATTTTTGGTACACTTTTAAACTTAAATCTATATAGTTTTATAAAAAAATGTTTGATGGCTAAAGAAACTTATATTTACAATCTCTTCCTCAAGCGCCCTCGCGTAGTTATAATAGTCGAAATCCATTATCGAAATCTGCGAATCAACAGCGACATTTCTGTTGGCACCTTGCGCACACTGAGTCTTCTATCCTTGCTCGTAAGTCTGCCAACTTCTTCTTCAGGAACGTCACTTGAAAGGCCAAACGAACTTCTCTTAACTTTCGCCTATCTCTGCTCTGCTTCGCTGCGAAATTGTTCCTCTCCCTCTGCTTTCTGTACATGTCGTCCTCTGCTTGGGTACTTTGAACTGCGCGCTTCATTCTGGGGTTGTTCCCGAGGAGAGTTCCTCCGTTTCGCTCGGCCATCGCTTGAAGGGCGTCCCTTTCGAACGCCTGGTATTCCAGGTCTTCGGAGAGCGATTCCGCATCGTAGAAGTCCTGACTCCAACTCTTCACCGACTCGGGGGATATCTGCGAAGGCGGCACGCGATAAGGTTCCACGTAGTTGTAGTAATTGCTGTCTATGTGGTGGCACTGTCTCCGCTTTATGTCCTTGGTCAAGTCCAAGGCTTCCTCCGCGTAAGGGGTCCACAGAGCCATCTTGAACGTGCGCCTCCCCGTAACGTTTAGAGCGTTTTGATGAATGGCCTGCCGAACAGGGGCGGGGCTTCCGAGTGGTTGGGTCGATCCCCTAACGGGACAACTGACGACACTTTGCGCGTTTGTTATACGGAATTGCTGCAACTGTTTTGTAAAGAAACAGTTAATGATGATCACGATTTTATGCAAATGTGATTTGAGATTGTCGCGATAACAGTTTATAAATAAAAAATAAAAGTTTCAAAACGCCAAATATATTAGTTATATACATAAACGGGTTTTATTCGCGTTAACTGCATACAATACTTAAAAGTTTCAAAGTTTAAATTTTATATGATCTCTTAAACAATGTAACAGGCATAGTGGTCTATAGTAACATCTTTAAATTATTATTTTTTAGAGCTAATAATAGAACATTTTGTCTTTTGGTAGAAATATATTATAATGCAATAAATATATTCAGATATTCGCATTTCTTTTATCATAGAAAGAGAATGTGAAATAGCCTAGCGTTATGACATCCCAACAAGATGCGCTGTCCATCTTTTTTGGTTTTGGATATCGAAAATTCATATACTTCAACCGACACCCGTTAAACATCACGGCTTTCGTGGAAGGTAGACGTGGGCTGAACGAAATTTTAAAATTATTAAATTCAATTACAAATAAGTACATCGATCTCAGTAACACATTACAATCGTCAGACAAATAACATGTCGCATGGTTATATTTTATTAATATCTAATAATAATCTTAATCGTAATAAAGTCTCACATAATTTTCTCAACTAATGTTGAAGGTAAACACGGATATTTATTTTAAACCTTTATTTAGTAGCTCTCATATCCACTAGGTGTAGGGTTACTTGCAGCTGTACGTTGCTTTGAAAGGAATGTAAACCTTATTGATACGTCAAAAGGCCTATAATCCTTTCCGTGTGGATATAGCGGTCCGACACGCGCCTGTCCTTTGGGAAACCCTTCTGAATTTCAATTTAGTGCATTGTCATTTTGTCTAACTGTGAATATTATAAGTTACATAAGTTAATAAGATAAATTGTAGATGTGGCCTTGAATCCGTTCATCGTTTTTAAGTACGATACTAAAATACGAGCCAACACATTAAACTTTTTTAATGTTTGAATGAGTCTCGAAACGCTGTGAGAAATAATAATACCGTTGAAAAGCTGCTAGACTAAATTAATCCGGCGAGGCTTCGCGGGCCGCCGGTAATCCCCGCCCGTAAACAATACCCCCATATTTCATTATCTGTGCAATAAATGTGGATTAACTGTCACTTCTCTGTAACGTTGAATAGCGAGTTATTGAGAGGTTTTAAATCCAGACATCCGAGTCTATTTTATTACGAACACTAAGAACTGTGGATTAAAACAATCTTTGCGAACCGAAATCACGACGCCAAGAATATAATTCTGCAATATTTTATTGGTGGTATTGTATATTGTATACCTGCATTAAATTATTGTAAATTGTAAAAGGATTAGAAATTAAATGTCTAAATAGACAAAAATTATACGATTTTGTAGAAGTTCCTTAATCAATTAGGACGGTGGTGTTTATGCACCGTGCGTTTCTATTCGTCATTCTGCAAGTTTAAACCGTTAAATGGAACGGTCCCATCGACCTACTATTATCTGCTATGGTCAACCGTGAACAATCGATGCACATTATTGAATCGTCTCGAAGATCACTCGCAATAGTGGCATCGGTCCCACTTAAAATGCTTTCGAGCAACCCTTTGCTGTCGCGCGCACAATGGCGAGACCACCGCCGGACTTCGTGACAAAATGGCGACCGGAAGCGATCCCCGCACAATACGCGCAAATGTGGATGTCACAGTTGCTTCCTAGCTGACGCTCCGATGGACTTGATACATTGTGCTGGACACGCAATTATGCCTCGACAAACGATTGTAATGTGCTTTCGTTGAATACAAAACGTCATAGACATGATTTTAAAATTTCATTTAACAACATAAGGTTTTTGTCTTATAATAGAAAGTGTGAAAGTCTTGCATTTCATAATTTACTGTAAGGTACCTACCACACGCATACGACTTGATGTCTTTGACAATGTTTATCTAGCCCGCTCAGAGCTTAGAATGTATAAATTGTACCATCCTGAACAATTTAATGTATCATTAAAAAAATCCAAACCAATAAATATGTATAGAAGAATGTACTTTTTAAATTATCTAATAAAATGTTCGCGACAGTATCAAAAGATTATTATATTAACTTGTAAGATCGACGAGACGTGATGACGTGGTAGGTGACAGCTATAATTTGTGGACGTAATAAATAATATGAAAATAACTATTCCCCACACACAGAACACAGCACACACACACACACACACACACACACACACACACACACACAGCACAGCTAGTATAAGATATGCTGTTGTAGACTTTCCTAAAAACGTTTTAGGACTTGCTAGAATATAGGTTTCAGCTAAGTGAGCTACGACTGATATTTCGTATAGAGTCTGTGAGGTACTCTAACTCTCTTTCAACCATACCGGCCAAACAACTCGCTTAACTTCGCTAAAGGTCTGTCAAGGTGAATGCCACAGAAACCCTCAATCTATGCCACATTGAGACGTACACACAACTGTATTTACTGTCACCTATTCAGAAGTTTTTTCTTCCCACGAATATAAAGCATTAACGGAAACATAAAATGGGTATCAAACTAGAATTAAAGCGAACTCGCATCCAATAGCTATCAATCTTTTAATGTGTCAACGATACAAAACGCTTCGACCGCAGTTCCGTAAAGGGTTTCCTTTGAGCTAATATTTTCATTAGGGCGTTGAATTCTTAAGTATTTAAATCAGAAGTGTCAGGGAAAAATACATACACGGTTTTATATTGTCATAATTTACATCATTTATACTAATATATAAAGCTGGAGAGTTTGTTTGTTTGTTTAAACGCGCTAACCTCAAGAACTACTGATTCGAATTGAAAAATTATTTAATTTTTCTGTTAGTTACGTAGGTAGGTAGTAGGCAGGATATAAAACGTTGCCCTGTGACTAATACAAGCGAAGATAGAGCGGGAAATGTGAACACAACGAAGGAAATTTTTAATCTCTGTGGGTTTCTGATGTGTACAATGCGATTCACGATACCCAGAAAATATGAATGTAAGAATGATTCCTGTTTTAATAATCTGAAAAAAATGTTCGCGACACTATATGTCAATCTTTTAAGATTAACTTGCAAAAACAAATTTGGACGCCCAAAACAACTATTCTACGCGAACGAAGTCGCCGACACAGCTAGTATATGATACAATTAGTCATGTATAATTATAATAAGCCATAGATCGATTTCATTGTTTAGTAAAGTTAATTGTAGTGATAAGTGGTAAAGTAAGTTCTTTGGTTTTCTTTTATGATGTAGGGTTTACTTGATGGAGAATATCGTAGCCATATAACATCTAAACAAGATGTGCTGTCGACCTTTTTTGGCTTCGGATATTCGGAAATCCACAGACTAACACCGGACGCGATTAAATTTCACGTCTTTTTCATGGTGATCATGTGAATGGTGGTTCGTAAGCCGAACGGAACGGAATTGCGATATTCCTACCGCCCATTCAATATCCAGATTAAGACGACGTGCAACATGTCTCAAAAATTATAAATTCATGAGAAAAATGTTGGCTCAGTGGAGATCGAACCCACGATCTTTTAATTATTAGCAATACATTGCTAGCATTCCAAAAATGTATGTTACAGAAAAAAGATTAAAAAATAACAAATAGATAAATAATTTCTAAAGATTTGAAATCCATAAACAACCCTAAGCAGAGGTAACAAAATTTTCATTGCGCCAATGTTTTCGCATGCAAATTGTATAATTTCATTGTCTACTTGTTTTCACTGAGTTAACAAAGGGTTGAGTCGTTGTCACAACAATTAGACCAATTTAAAGAAATCCTGTTGTAGCGCGACGAATTCTAAGTAACAATTATGTCTAGTTCAATTTCTAACTCGTAGTTCGTTTATTGTTTACTGTACTGTAGCTTATAGTCATGCTTGGCTAGGTTAGTTTATTACTCTGGCATAGATAAAATCACACCAATATTACTATCCTTAACTGACACCTTACGAGGCATAATGTGGTGCTTCCTACCCTTTCCTTCCTTTAAGAAATCTAGACTGCTCAAAACACATTAAATAAATGGTAATTCAACGATGACTTTTTCTCACCAACTTTTAAAAAACCAAATTAAACGAAAATGCCAACCGTCACACGATCGTTCGTTTTCTTATATTTAAACAAAAATAATGCAATCGTAAAATAAAGTTCAGAAACGCAAAATCCGTAGGATAGTTAAAAAGATTTCCTAAAATGTTTTGTTAGAAGAAATAGAGATATAAATTCATACAAATTACAAATATGTATATAATATAAAAATGTTAACTGCAAGCAAATTGAAATTTAAAATATCAACCTATTTTATGTGTAAACCAAAGTAACACTAGCGCTGCACAACGCCGGCGCTTTGTTACAATGAAGCATTTTTATCAGACTTAATTCTACTACATTTGTGATGCACCGATACACCCCCGCAAATTTCCGAATATCTTGACGTCTACAAATAACAGGCACTGACTGACGGCCCCGACAGACCGTTAAGTTTCAAAGGAAGGCGAGGGCCTTAAAATACTGCTATTCCTGCGCGCTGATGCGCCCGATCTGGTATATGTACATAGTGTCGTACCCCTTGCATATATATATAAAGCCGAAATAAGGCCGAAATAATAATAAAGACAGCCGCTTATCAGGCGATAACTTTCTTAACAGTCCACATTTTCATGAGTTTTTTGTAAATTAGTTTAAGGGATTAGTTTGTGTTTTTTATTCTCGAATATCCGGTATATGCCGATAGCGGATACTCATACCTGTCATTATGCATGTTTAGTTTGTTTCCTAGATGCACTCTTGGATTATTAAAACTATAAAGGCGAACCCAGTTTAAAGTAAGTAGAAAGAAAGGTAACTTCATAAAAATTCCATCGCGGTCACAATGCGTTATCGGTAGAAATAGCATGCTAAATAATCAATGTATCTTTTCCTTTTCATCTCGAGCGGAGGGTGACAGGAGTCTACCGGCAATATCTGGTTGTCCATCTCGCAACGAACACTCCATCACACAAATAATACCAACACAACACTAAGTATATAATTACGGTTTGACACACATTTTACTATGATTGTGGGTGGATGATACTAAAACAATACTTAATGTTCTCCTACCTACCTTTACATGTAACTTAGTAGCAAAAGAATTTATATACACTGAATAAATTTATTTAAACCCGTTTTGATTGTAAATTAAACTGTTGGTGTTTTACCTGTAAAAAAATGACATCTTAACTATATTTCAGTAAAAATGTTACTAAAATAGAAACTACAAACTATGCTGCCATCTAGTGTCCAGTAGAAAAACCATTGCAATTAATGTTACCCTTTAAAAAAAAGATGCTATAATAATTATAAAAAATATTAACAATTAATTTAAATAACATTATATTTATTAAGTCTGAATCAATATTTATTCAAGCAAAAATATTTAGGAACCAAGTAGGTTTAAAAAAAATGCTCGTATGTTTGCTCTGTGGCAGTTTATATTTACAATTTGGGTTCGTTCTATACTCTGTACTCGGCCATTTTGGTTAATTTAATAAATTGTCTGATCGTCGAATCGCATCAAATGTTATGTTTTAGTTCTACCTGCAATTATAGTACAAATTATTCGCGGTCTACTACGTCATACCCGTCGCCCTTCCGCTAGTGGCACCGACGACGTTTGCAAATTAGCGAAAGGAGCGTCGTGCAGGGATCAGCTGTCACACATCTGACGTGTTTTAGGCACAAACAGAAGTATTTTCGGGTGGATATGCTGGTGGGAAGATGAACGGCACGTTTTACGAGCAGCTCGGGGGTGTGGCTGGGGTTTTCGAACAGTGGGGCACGTGCGAGCGAACCGTGATGGCGTGTACGCTGGCACGGAGGGTGCCCTGGCCAGGTCTGCGCCTGGTGCAGCGTACAGTGGAAGCGGCTTTGCAGAACCATGTGGAAGACGAACGTCTCGAGAGAGACGCGAATGACGAAACGCTCTTGGCCAGCTTATTGGCGGCGAGGGCTAACGAGGACGAAGATGAAGGTAAGGTAGAGGGTACCTTCCAGCAACAATTATAATTATTAACCAGTTAGTATGTTTCTTTAGTATATTAATCAACAATCAAAATAACAATGTCATTTATGTATTATAGTTAAGGAATCTCTGGTAGCGGTCTTTTTCATCACTTTACAATTATATACATTTTGTATACTGTAAATATAAATGATAATAAAAATTGTCATATTGACCAACTATTGAAAAGAGCCAACACTATCTTGCTCAATAGTGATAACTGTTGCATGCATAATTTCACATATAATAAAGAGAAAACAACATTTAAAATGCAATTTTATTAATTATGATTGTTAATACTTTTATAATTAAACATAAAAACAGTGTATAATTATGTTTTTCAGATGGAGAACGCCTTCGTCGGCTGTTGACACTGCTACCCCTATTGAGAACAGATAATGAACATGCAAAAAATGTATATGTGGGTGCTGCCCCAGCTCTAGTGCAGCGATGTGTGGATGCACCGAGAATAACAATTGCTTCAGATTTATGTCGACAACTTTTATCGTACTTGTTAGTACATCCAGCCTTAAGCCTTCACGATCAGAGGTGAGTTAGCACTTTGATCACACTTAGTAACAGTTTTACAAATAATCAAAAATATGACTACCCTCATTTTAAATGTGAAAAATTATCACAAAACAGTACCTTCAGAAAGAGCTGTTGCTAATGAGACACATAATTATATGTGAATTATGTTAATTATGCAACATTCATAAAGCCTCATGCATAATTAAGTAGAAAGTGAATTGTTTTTTACTGCAAATTTATCTTTTCTCAATCTTGTGTTTTTTCTTAACAATTTTATGTGATTTCTAGCGATTAACAATTTTACTCTTTAAAATCCATATCTATGCTGCTACTTTCATTTCTTAGGAATGTTTTACTCATTATAATAATACAGACAAAAATCTTAAAGCAATTATCATTTGTTGTCCTACATCATTTATTTTACAGAACAGTGACACAATGGCTGCGTTACCTAGAAAATCATATCTCTGGCAACAGAAACTCGGAATCAGTCTGGCAGCAACGAATAGACCCCCTCATGCCTGAAACAAACATTTGGAATACCAATAGCACTTTTAGACGTACAATCGGAAAGAATGTAGAATTTAGAGCAATACTAGACTCAGTGGACCACCCACCGTACACAGACTTACAGGAATCATTTTCTAAGAACGGAAGAGATGTTGACATTAGTATAGAAGGGGATCTATTTGACCTGGCTATCACCCAGCCAAAATCCCAAAGATCTAATAGCCTGACACCTCCATCAACAAATTTTCTACAAATCTCTTCTTCGGCAGAGAATCTTAGTGATGAACCTTTCCAGAAACCAAGAAGTTTCTCTCTATCGAGTGAACATAGTTTGGGGCAGTTAAGGCCGATTATAATGTATGGAACGACGGGCAGTGAGACGAGGTTGGACGAATTGAGATTAAACAATTACACAGAGCATCCTGGCATGTCCACTGTAGCACAGTGGCTGAAGAGTTTGCGGTTACATAAGTACGTGTGGCTCTTTACTAACATAACTTATGAGCAGATGATGGCAATGGACGAGAAGTATTTAGAAAAATTGGGTGAGTATTATGCTAGCTTAAAAACGTAAATGAGTTTTAACCTCAAATTAAAAACATAAATCATGTTACTAAAAATTAATTCATTTTATTAGAATCTCTGATATGAGAAATAGACAAAGACACCTATTCCTCCTCAAATAAAATTTTGGCTAAAGCCAGAAACATTTTGGTATTAGAAAAAGCATACTTTCCAGGTGTAACGAAGGGAGCCCGCCACAAGATTCTCCTCTCCATAAAGAAACTCAATGAAAGATCAGCTATCCTGGAGTCCGTGCGCACCGAGCTGTCTTCTGGTGGCGGAGCGAGCGCGATGGTGAGAGCACTGGAGAAGGTGAGGGGTGTGTTATTGTCTCCCATGCCTCCTGGGTCAGACCTGCCCGTAGCTTTGGTAGCTGCTTTGGACTTGGGTAAGTACATTGGCTATTATTATTTCCATTTAAACAGGTGATTTCAGTCATAACAAGAATCTTCAATGATTTTCTTGTTTTTAATTTCTTTTGTTATTCTTTTTTGCAGCATCAAAATGCCTCACAAGTGCAAGCAACAACGCCTTGAGTGCGGACAGCGAAGATCTAATGGATCCCATGTCACTTCATTGCTGGCTTGTGGAAAAGGTATGAAACCATATATATGTTTCTATGTATGCCTTCAGTTAGGCTTGAATCTGAAAAAATAATGTAAATATTTATTTGACAGGCTCTGCACCATGAATCGTTTCGATGCAGTGGTCTCCAAGAGGCGTTGAGACGACTCCGGCATCGTCTCCCTCCGCGCCAGTTTTTCCAGCATGTCAGCGACATGCCTGCACTCAGGAGGAATAAACCCAGGTATATTTTTTCCAGAACTATTATTGTGATCAGACTACATTAGTGTGTCTTTTGCACAATGATTCCGATATATATATATAAAAACCGCACGGAGTATTCTTTTTTTCCTTTGTTTTATTATTATCTTGTTTAATTTTAAATAATGTGATTTCCAGATGGCGAGTAAGTCCTAGTAGTCGCGGGCGTCGCTCGTGGGCGCCGCCCCCGCCTCGCGGCAAGTCCAACTCGTATCCGCCTTTCCCCCCGCTGGCGAGCGTCTTTAGGCCCGCTGCGCCCGCGCACGACGACTACTCGAGCCTCGACGCCCTCTGTCTGCAGATGACGGAACAAGCCATCAACTGATCGACGCTTAGGTCGTCGTTCCAAATACTATTGTTCCGGTGAAGGTTTATATTCGTAACCTTAGTCTAATCGGTGTACGAAGCGTTATTTACTTGTGTAAGTGTCGAGACGACGGAGCGGGACGAAATCGGGTATATTTATAGAGCGGAATGCGCTAGCGTAGCTAATAAGGATATGACAATATTGATTTTTATATTTTTGCACGGCGTAAGTTATTCACGTTTCTTTGTGTATGGGACGCTTAGACGTATAGATCGTTTCGGTTGTTTATTCGCGACGGCGTTTGGACGTTTTCGAAAATGTATACACACGACGCAGACATCGACGAAGGGCGGTGATATTTCACTTAGTTGTAAGAGGACGGGTGCGGGCCGCGGCACGACCTCAATTTGTTCGGTGCTAATTTGCAACATTCGTTTTTGGGTTAGTCACTAGTATCTAGATTTAGGCATCACGAGCACTGCCCGCCGCAGAGCTTATCCTAGGCTAGGGGCTCGGGCCGAGCGGAAAATGCACTGTAGACTTACGAAGCGGTGGATCTTGTTAAGTATTCCCCGCTGGGGCTCGGCTATGGACGTATTTCATCTGTTGTGTGTGAATGGTACGTCAGCGAAAAAATGGGCGACGGCTCCATTGCAAGTTCGCTCCACACGCTTAGCATAATTTTAGACTATCGACTGTGCTGCATCTTGATTAACACTGAACGGACCGCGCGCTAGCTAAATTAATTTGCAGCAACGATTGTAGTCTAAGCGGCCTCCATTCGGTCGTCCTAGGCCAGGGCAGTCGTCGCGCAGCCTTTATGTTTTGACGAGACCGGTTAACAAGATGGATGTTAACTTATTTAAGTGAATCGTTGACTGATTGCATAATTTATAACTCTACATCGTGAATTTTTATTTTTAATGTTATTCGCAATCTTGTAGGATGTTTTGACTGGATCAAAATTATTTTGATTGTATAGTCGCGTGCAATTTATTTTTAATAATAATGAAATTATATTACGGTTTTTTGTAAACAGTGAGTGTTGATTATTCTATGGATTATTTCTTTACTTTGTTTCTCTGTTAAAATTTCATGATCTATCTATCCCTGTTAGAACTCTGTTGGCTTTACTTTTTTCTGGGACTGTGATAAACACAAATTATTGAACTATTAAATAAATTAATATCAAAAAAGCTTCTTATTTCACTCTAATGGTTACATCATAAATATCCAACTTGTATTTTTGCTTATAAGGTGAGTCAAGTTCTGCAGAGAATACTAAAATCAAGACGTATAGTGTATTTTCTCTACCTTGGCAAAAGACAACAAATATGGCCGATTTAAAACTATAGCGATTTAGTAATGCCCCTTTGAAGAGATATGTCTACCTCATTGCCACAGATGATATTGGGTTAAAGAAATATCCGTTATAAATAGATCAAACGGCCTAATATGCTAGTTAACTGTAATGACTTTTTGACGACCTTATTATTGAACTCGACGTTTGTAACGATCGTTCATGAGTGGGACCTTCTATTGTCGTTGCCTTTTCTTGCATCCCATGCTTTTGTAAACGTCAAACGAGATTATTATTTTTTTCATTTGTGGCAAGAATATTTAACTATTTGCCAGTGTTTTTTTTTCAGTGTTTATTTCGTTTGACGTGTATTTATGTAAACTAATTTTCAGGATTCTTATTAATATTAGAATTGAGATCATTACTAAGTGAATTTAAGGTAGTTTATCGGTTTAATATATAATCTCTAATGTCTCAAAGTGTTTTAGTGTATATCAATGTAAAACCTGTGAGAAAATCACGATTTTATGTAAATCGTGTTTGTTTACCAAAAATGCCAAATAAGAAAAAATACCTTATACTTTACAAAGTTTTTCCTTTATTTTGTAATACTGAAAAAGTTGATGTTTGTTCTGCTAAAAGACTAGCATCCATGTTCATGCAATAAAAAAAAGGATGTATAACATCTGATAATGACATTTATATAACAAAAAACACATCTCCATATAGGTATTCAATAAATACAAGTGATTTAGTTTTATATTCAGTAAACAGACTTATAGAATAATATATTGATATTATGTACGTACCACGTATCGAAACTACGTAAATAGATATACAATCTTTTTAGCATTTTAGTATTATAAGAAAACAAATAAAGGCTTTCGTAAATACAATGTTTGAAAATATCTGTCGGCTTTGTGGACTTCATAAGGGAGTTATTTTTATATTTGACAATTTTAATACAAATGGTTTAAGCCCCTATCAAAAAATAACATATTTCTGTGACAAGTCTTTAATTTCTTTTGACGAGGAAGAGGACTTACCAAAATTTATCTGTTTAAATTGTGATAACGAGCTGTCAAGTTGTTATGCTTTTTTGGTGAAATGCGCAAACACCGAGAAAACTCTTCGAGAGGAAAAAAATAATCCCGAGTATAACTTACAAGAAGACACAATACTCTCAGAAGAAGAAAGTATTTCTATTAAAGATGTAGAGAAAAAACATGTGAAGGAACAATTAAATGGATACAAGCCTAAATGTATAGTTAACAAAAAATCATTAAACATTTGTAAACAAATTAAACATATCAAAGAGAAAGAAAGGCATGAGACACAAATTAGTAAACAGGAAAGTAAGAAAAAACTAAATAAATGTCTCGCATGCCATAAGTCTTTTTTAAACATGTCACTGCTGATAAAACACATTGATAAAACTCACCCAAATGAAAGCCTTTATGATTGTCCCCAATGTAGTAAGATGTTTAAAAACCCATTAGGCTTAAAAAAGCATAAAGACACACACTTAAGCATAAAGAAATATATGTGTGATTATTGTGGCAAGGCATGTTGCTCCAAACAAAGTCTTATGATACACATGCGCATACATACAGGAGAAACACCTTTTAAATGTTCTTTTTGCTTTTCAAGTTTTTCTCAAAGAGGACAGATGAAAATACACACTCTCAGACATCACACTCATGAAAAACCCTATCAATGTAATAAATGTAGTAAAGGTTTTGTAACACGGAATGAGTTGAGAGCACATAGCGACACACATAATGTAGAAAAGAAATACAACTGCACAACTTGCAACAGGTTGTTCAGGGCCAAAGGAAACTTATATCAACACCAGAGGAGACATAGAAATAAAAGAAGAGTTTTCATTTGTGACCACTGCGATTTTGAGTTTACTTACAAGGCTAACTTGGCAAAACATATTTCTCGGATGCACACCTCCAACTCAGGTTTTTGCAAAACTTGTTCAATGAATGTTAGTCAATTTGAAGAACACATGAAGAAGCATAGAGGAGATAGACCGTTTGACTGTGAATCATGTCCAAAAACTTTTTTAGATAAAAGAGGTTTGCATTACCATATTAATTTAAAGCATACTAAAACTGACCACTATAAATGTGAAAAGGATAGTTGCAGTTTAGCCTTTCCATCAATGCGGATGCTAAATTATCATATCCTTAAAGTGCACGGCAATGGAACACCTTATAAATGTGGTATTTGTCCGCGCGGTTTCTATCGCAAATCAGATTATCATCGCCACAAAAGTGGCACACATAAGCAATACCTGCAAGATGAGACAGTAGTCTAATAAGTAATAAGCTAGAAAAGTATGCAACTTTTTTCCTCCACATTTCTATTAATTTAATATATTAACAGGGTTTTATTGTATTTATTTTTTTAATATAAATATTAATTCGTTACTTATATAATAGGTGTTCATTTATTTTCCACTTATCTTAAATTCTAAAACTCGTGTGTCTTGGCTAAACATTTTAATAATTGTTCTTGAATTTATAAAATAAAAAGAACCTTATTGGGTAATTGTAGTCTGTGGTCTTTATTATTCTATATACGTGGCTAAAAGGTTCCGTTACCAGGCCATAAAGTATTTAAAAAAATCTATGTACTATGGCAAGTTTGTAACATAAAAGTATTTCATGCATTTGAACGTTTAACACAATCATGTCCCTTTAAAACAATAAGAGTGAATACAATTTGGCTTAAAGGTCCTGTTACCGGGCCATAAAATATTATTGAAAAAACTAAACTGGTTTAACGTCAAATACGCTTCATGTCACAATTAAATTTGTTTATTTACAATTTTGCTTAAGATTTGAATAATTTTTAAAGAAAACATTTTATTTCTATTTTAATGTAATACATATTGTTTTCTGATTTAACGTATAATTTATCATTTACATCGTCGTCATTTACTATTCTAATACCTTACAATATTGTCCAATAAGACTTAAATGGTAAATGGTGTTAAGCCGAAGTTGTTATGGAATTTATTTGTAGAATTTGCCTTGACAAGGCGGGAACTATTTCGGTTTTTAGTGCAGAGTTAAATGAAATACAATACTGTAAAAAAATAACGCGTCTTATAAATGTACCTATTTGTGAAGGGGACGGATTACCTACAAACATTTGTGAAGAATGTGTCGCTGAGCTTAATTTAGCCTTTAAGTTTGTACGGAAGTGCGAAGCTTCCGAGAAGGCGCTGCGATGTCTCACCCCGGTGGATATATACACAAACTGTGATTCAAAAAGTGTTACGCTGGATGTAAAAAACGAGCACGCAAAGTTAGACTCCGAAGTAAACTGTATCGAAGACGACCTGGACATTAGACTTCTGTCAGACTCATTTGACGACATTAAAGAAGAGGTAAAAAAGGAAGGACACAATGAAAGAGGAAAATCACGTAAGAAGCAGAGCAGCATTGGCCCAGCCCAATGTGTGTTGTGTGGACTGGTGACAAAGAGTAATTCTGCTCTAGAAATACACATGCGTGTCCACACTGGGGAGAAACCCTTTAGCTGTGACACTTGCAATGCAAAATTTCCATCCAAAGGTAACCTAAAACGCCACATAGACGTGTACCATTCTGTCCGCGAGCGCAAGTTCACTTGTGAGAAATGTGGAAATAGTTTTTTTAGTAAAAATGACATAATAACCCATATCCGAGTCCATACAAACGAAATGCCCTTTGCCTGTACCTATTGTCCTAAAAGGTTTAAGCAGCTGACTTCTAGGAATCGCCACCAAACAATTCACACAGGATTAAAACCATACTCTTGTTCTGTTTGCAATAAAAAGTTTGCCCATCGCAACCTTGTCGTGAAGCACCAAAGTGTGCACAGCGATGAGAGGAAATTCACCTGTTTACTATGTAATAAGTCACTCAAGACTAAATCCAGTCTCCGTGTCCACATGAGTCTTCACAAAAATGAAAAGAGGAATATATGCAACTTTTGTGGCATGACATTCTCTATGAAGGGTAATTTACAAACCCACATTCGTAGAGTGCATTCAGAGAAATCTGGGCAGTGTAATATCTGTATGAAAACATTTTCTAATCTGGAAGTTCACATGCGGAAACATACCGGTGAAAGACCGTTTGTATGTCCTTTATGCAACATGTCATTTGCTTTGAAAGGTGCCTTGAAGTACCATATGTTCTTCAAGCATGAGAACAGTAACAAGTTCAAGTGCACTATTGGTGATTGCATGAAGACGTTTCCCACTGCACCCATTTTAGAATTTCACTTACTAAAACAGCATTCTAAGTACACACCATACATATGCCACTATTGCTCTAAAGGCTTCTACCGCCCAAGTGATCTCACGAGACATCTCAAAAACAGTCACATGGACATCGATGTTAAGAGTTCTGCAAAATCCCTTACAAATAATGTGTTCTCTGCGCAACCTACCCCTAGTTAAGACTGATTTAGAATTACATTTACTGTTCTTCAATATGTAAGTTGGTAACTTAGAATAAAAATATTGTTATTTGCAATAGTGTGTGCACTGTGTAGATAAAAAACATGAAATATACTAACAATTTTTATATTATATTAATTGTTAACTATTTAATGCGAGTTTCACTTGAATTAGAGTATTATACATGTATATGGATATAATTGCTACTATTCTGTGTGTATTATAATATTTTGAAAGTGAATCTGTTTTCTTTTGTATGACTTGGGTTACTCCCTTAATATTTTCCAACAAATAGGTATGTTTTGTAGGAATGACTAGCAATAATCTTTGGCGGCGAATAACATAGAATATATAGATAGAAGATAAATTCCGATATCATTTCAAAATAAAAATAATTAAATTCTCGTTGATTGTTAGTAACTGCAAATTGAATGTTTTGTTAATTTTGCAGCAGGCGCTTTTAAAGATTAGATTATCACAAGTGACCGTAGAAACTTATTAAGATTTTTCCTAGCGAACACGCTTACGTAGAAAATTGTATAAATTAATGTTGTAAGCAGTAATTCGTTTTTTCCGAGGATTCCTTTTCCTTGTCGGACATCGGATCCCGCAGACAGATCGTGCTCACACCCCGAGCACTCCCTACTCAAATCAGTGGCGTGGAAATCCGCGTTTTAAATTTCAAAATGTCGGTAAAACAATAGCTCCATCTCCTGAATAAAGCACGTCGAAAATTTTATTTTACTTATTTTACAAATTTTCAACGTAGATAGGTATTTAAGATTTGTTTGTATTTAATCAAACAAAACCGAAGCTTTTGAGTGTGTCTTTATATTTTGGTAAATTATTCGGGAAGAGAGAATTTTTAATATTTATGTAATCCAAAGAGAATCACATCGCGCACAGATCCTCAAAGTGTATGTTTGTTTGAGTTTAAAGCGAAGCATGTTCTGCCGGCAACATAATCCTCGTTGCGCAGTCGGGAAGTCGCCGCATGCTCCACTGCCACGGATTATAGCGATATTGGGCACCTGTCCCTCTCGCACAGGTAAGCGAGTCCTCTCCCTCGCGCCAATTAGTCGGTGCGTCGGTCGGCGACTCGGCATTGGCCAGTCGTCGGAGGACGTTAGCCTGCGGCGGACGCCATCGTGTGGTCGCGGAACTTCGATCGTGGCACGATTCAATCGGAACCGTGATGTGTGTGGAGTGAAGTTTGTGCCCGTTTCGCTTCCTGTTTACGGATTGTCCAAGCATGGGTGAAGTGAGTACCGTTGGCTGTATTTGGCGCCCGGCGGATCCTGCGCGGGTCGACGCTCGGGATGGTCTGCCGCGGCGCGTACTCGCGTTTGTGCTATAATTACGTGCTGAATAACTTTTGGAATGTCCGTGGGGCCGAACGGAGCTTTCACGGGACGAACGAGATTCGAGTACTGTTATACGTGCGATAACAGCCGCGATACAATATCTAAGTCGATTTTATTGCCCTCGAACGTTCCCGCAATAACAAATGAGTGGGCATTGTCTTATCTACATTTTAATAATATCGAATATCGATCGCTTTTATTTATCGCAGACGCCTAAAAGGTGGAACGGATTCGCATTGTTCGCAAAAACTGTATTTTCACAGTTAATTTGTTCCCATATTAGATGCCCACGACTGTGAAAACATAATAAAATACCAAGTACCTTCACTACTGCACATCATACATATTCAAATATAACAATAACATTCACCAGAATCAGTGACGAAAAAATGTAATTCTTGACATATAATAATATTATTATATAACTTAATATGATATAAACGTCGATGTCGAATCGTTACGATCTCATTTCGGACATAAAAATTGGTGCTCAATCCGAGATAGTCGAAGGCTGTGCAATCAAACGCAGAACACCTGTTCTAGAAAGCATATTAAAATTTAATTTACTTATTACGAGTCAATAGCAATGAATCATTACGAATAATTTATTATTACATTATTTTCTTATCAGATCTCATTGCCTTCGATTATATTATTATCTCTGACTATTTACGACATAAAAAAGATAGCGTAGCAGTTGTTAAGAAACGCATTAAAACTGCACAAAATAGTCACGTTTTGCAGATCTGTGCCATAAACGTAAGGTCAACTCGGACAGCGCATAGCGCTCGCGGCAAACGTGATACATACCGACTCACCAAGTATACACTTACCTTACTAGGCTAAAAAATCACACGCCCGTCGTATTACTTAACTGCGCCGTACTGTAATTTTTTCGAGCAATTTTAGTCGTAAGAGTTTTAAAACGATTCTTTTTTTTCAGTCACTGTTGAAGGAGGATCCCCTTTCGAGGATCCAGAGGGAGATATACGAGGTTACGGAGAGGGAGAGGGAATTCAAAGAAGGCCATTTTAGAATCAATAGGCTCATGTCGGAGTCGACAATCGATGTAGCCCACCAGAACGGCTATGTCAACGGTAACGGTATCGACAGACCACAAAAGACATTAAGCAGGGCCGTTTCGACGTCCCATCTTTTAGGGCCTATAGCCCCTTCACCCCCCACCACGCCGACGGTGTTGAGCACGAATGGATATACGCGCAGATTCACACCTCAGAATGGAACGAAGGGTTTAATGCAGAGGTTTATCGCGAACAAGGGTAAGCTGCCGGTCACCTCGCCGGTGGGACCCACTTCGCCGACGCACCTCGTTTCGCCCGTCGCGTTCCCGACGACGCCCTCGGTTCCTATAGCCACGGTCGTCGCATCGGCCGTCATCACTCGCACCCCCGAAGGCAAACCCGTCAGGAAAGGATACGTCCCCGTAGAGGAGAAAATACAAAAGGAACTACAGGAGATGAAAGACAGAGAACACGAATTGAAGAAGATGAGGAAGAAACAGAAACCCTTCGATCTCGAACTGAGCGACGACGAAGCCACTTCGGAATCGGAGGACGAGGAGATTCCTCCGCCGGGGAAACTGAAGGCGACTAAATCGATAGGTGAACTGTACGAAGCCTTGAACGACGACTTAAGGTCGCCCTCACCCAGGAATAGTTCCGGCCACGATTCCCTCGGGAGCCTGAAGCCCGCTAAGTCGTTGGCCGAGCTGTGCGAGCTCAGTCCGGGACAGGAGTTCCTCGCGCCAAGTTCCACCAGGCTGATAGCTCAGTGGGAGTCCATCATTCAGCAGAAGCAAGAGGCGGGCGCCGCTTAGGCGCCCCCGAGCGTATCGAGCGGCGGGCGCACGTCACATGTGCAGCGTGACGGGGCGAGTATCTCGCGATCGTTAAACTTCAACCTAACGGTGCCCGCCCGAGAGAAACGGTTTGATTTCTTATTTTTTCGGCCAATCGATTGCGAACGATTAATTTCACCGCGAACAATGCGAGCGACGGTGATCCGCGGCGATAATTAAACCGCTGGAAAGGTGGAAAGCCGATACGCGTCGAGCGCGGTGCGGTGTCGCTCGTGGGATAGTTTCATCCCATTGTTGGGCGCTTTTTGTTCGCTTTCCCGCCGCATCTCGTCGAGGCCCGCACGCGACGCGTCAACTATACTCGCAAACCGTTTTGTGTGAATCGTGAAAAGCGCTTAACGATTTCGATGATCGAGTGCGCATAGTGATCACTCATCACCGATGCGAAGTGAAAGCTCATTTGTGAATCATTTCTCGAGAGAACTGTTTAATGAACCGCCGTTCGCCTGCACATGTATGACGCGTGTTTATTTCGTCTAAACCCAAAATAACTCGATCGCCTCAGTCGACTGTTTGCGAGTACCGATGCAGATGGCCCTTGCGTCATGGGAACAAGTGATATAATTCATTTTTTTAACATTCCTCTAGTACTTGTAGAATGAACATAAAGAACTGACGTTGATCGTTAACTAGTGCCTTATATTGCGTAGAATTAAGCTTTCCGTTTTTTATAATGACAATTTATGTTTTGTAGTGAATCGTCAATCGTCAATGATTTTACGTGTTTTTGTATATTGTATATTATGGTAATGAATTAATTAAATTATTTATATTTGATAGTTGATACTAATAGCTGAAAAAATATCGTTATTGTCTTAGTGATGTACTTAAAAGTTACATATTTATAATTCTGATAATAATATGTTCGTTAAACAGATGATGTTATAATATAGTACTAATTTCTTTGCGACTCTTGGCCTATGCCTTGCTCACAAAATTTTAAAAATCCTCTTTATGCAAGTGCCTCATAGATAGTCTATTATTAATTTGTCACTACTACAAAGCGCTCCTTTCACCGTTTTTCTAAAGATATTCATAACATAATCTGTTGAACGTTTAAAATTATTTTTGTGATGTGATAAAATGCCTTAACAAATATGTACTTCCGTAAAATTGTTTCCAAAAAGTTTATAAATTTCATATTTACAAAATTTCCAATGACATATAACTATATTGCTATTTTAATGTCTAGGGGTTATTGAAATAAAGCCGTTATGAGTATGAATTTGGTTTTCTCACTGCCTTTCAGACATTTTGTTAACTAGGCGCGTACGGACTTTCCACGTAAATGTATCGCAGGCATTGAAGAGTGCGATATTGTCGAGTGCATTGTTTATGTTGTAGTGGAGTGACTGAGGACATTGGAAGACGAGGCCGGCATCACAATGAACCTATTAACGCAACTAACATAATGTGCCTAATTAGCTCGACTATTGTACGCTAATTCTTCGGGCGACGCGTCCTCCATTGTAAACATAATAACGAACAGAATATTCTATCCCTTAAAGATTTTTTACGTGTACGAGTAGCTAAACACTAACTGTCAATTGTTAGTTGACGACACAAAGAGAATTGTATACCTATATGCAGAAATAGAACAACATGCAATTACAAAAAGTCACTTTTCACAATTTTTTGATATTTCCATAGTATTTCATGAAATAGAAAACACATAATCACTATTTTTAAGATTTGTGTCACTTAGGTAATTAAATTCTCGTTTACACATCACAATATTTGAAAAAAAAAACATTAAATCAAACAGAATTAATATCACGACGACGTAAAAAGATGCAACAATTTTATGTCAAGGTGTATTAAGTGGAAGCTAAAGAGATAAGAGGCGGCGCTATCTGGCCTAGATAAGAGTTCAACGGGCGCGAAGCATTCTTTGTATATCTAATTTTCTAACAACACTCAACCCACAGTAAAATCTAAAAAGGCACCATTCATTCCACATTTAATGTTCCGTAATGAAAAATACTATTGAGTTATGTATTATTACTTATTTAAAAGCTATATTAATAGTGCAAAGACCAAACCACTTGTACCGTAACTAAATATCTAAAGTTCTATGTAATTAGGTATACAAGTGCCCCACCGAATTTACGATTAAAATGAAGTTACGACGAACCTTTTGCAAAATCTGTTGTATACATTGGCATAGATAACTAAAAATAACCTTACAAAAACTTCCGCATTGGTTTACTTGCACAATCAGCAATTGCCTAATTAAAATACAATAATTATGAAAATCCGTTGGAAAATATAATAGGTTCGCGTTTAGAGAGTGCATTGTGTTTCCAATAGATTGACGCAATACCATCCTGACCTTACCGTAGATATGTTTTAGGCATATTATACACGAGTGATTCTGTATCCACTCGAAAGTCAGAAAATCGTTTTATTTTATTTTGAAATTCTTTTAATGGCAACGTCGTATAGCTTCCATGGAGAGGTCGTTCCAAAGTATATCAGGCCTTTTTTTGGCCAATCATATTATATATATCAAGAATTTTGCGTTTGCGACGCTCGAATGCAAAATACCTAGTGATTAATAACAACTAAGCGCTAGGAACATTACCAGTATGAAGAAGTAATTAATGTCGCCGAAGCAAAGTAAGGCCAAGTGGAATAATACAATTCAAGTCAATTATCTTTTTTTCTTATTATTGCTATTCAACGTATTTTTAGAGTAAGACTTGCGCTCAAGCCGCAAGTACTGTGGTAAATACACAAAGTAATATAAATTATTTAAATAAAACGGACACAGAGGTGTGTCAGGAGTATGAAAGAAAGGAAATGGTAAAGAGGCAAAAGCGAGATCTTCGCAACGACCTTAACACGTTGACTTGACGAGGGCGCGCAATTTAGTATGCGCAGAGGCAGACGGCCCGTTGGCCGTGACGGAGGCCGCGATTATGTGATGCGGCTGATGCAACCTTACAGACAATACATAACGCTTCTTTACATTTCTTCGAGTCATACCATTTTTGTACCGTGTCTTGTTTTTGTGTATGGATTCCGTTTATAAGGTAAGGAACGACGTAGACCTTTACACCTACTGAATCTGCATTATAGTCGCATTCAAACAATCAGTCAACATTTCGTCCTACTTAAGTATAGTTACTTGGCTCCCGCTTTTTATCGACCGCACTGTCCTCTTGTCATTGTATTGTCGTTCCTACTGCCACAAGAAAAACGATCGTAATTCAGAAATAATAAATAACATCACTGAATATTACGATTACATATAATAAATTATCAACGAATGAAATCCACTATTTTCATTTATACATATTTTAGTTTTTGTTCCAGATAGCGGTCTCGGTAAATGATTTCATAGAGGTTTAAATCTAATCGGATCGATAAGAACGGTCGCATTAATTGCGAACGTTATCTACAAGTATTTTGATTGCGATATTACAGAGTGCCACAGCATTGTTGCTTTATTCTTTGCTTAGTTCAAGCACACACCCTTGCACATGACGCATAGTTAACATTCGACAATTATGGCGATTTCTAATAAAAAAACATCTAAAATGAGCCACCACATTGTAAAGCTTAACTTTAAACTAAAAGTGGTTTATTTCTGTGACCTTGACACTAACAAGTCAGGGCGACTCCGTTTAACCAAATGAAGAGGTCGCGAGTTCTGGGCAATTAACCCTGAGCTGATACGCCAATATAATATTCAGTTCCTTGTTAAGTAGTACTTTATAGCGTTTAAAGTAATAGCGCCACTTATAACCTATTTTATTTATCACCGTATTATTCGTTTAGAAGCGTTTGGTGTTACTTTAACACGTAACGTGCGGTATGGGAGATTAAATATTATTTCATTGAATTTGTATATTCTTGTCAACGGTATTTTTAATAGGGGAAGATATGTTTCGTGTTCGCACACAAAAGCATAGCTAATAACACGCATATGGAGCGACGATTTTTCGCAATGTCAATGTAGATATTCGAAAGATCCATTGCGACACCTGCCGACTGAAACCCGATAGCTCCGATATGAAATAAATCTGCGTTTTGCTCGTGCGCGTACGCGTAACTAATATTTGGAGCGAGGAGAGCGAGCGCACAATTGTATATCTAATTATCTTGTCCGATTCGAGCGGACAACTCGGACGAATAATAATTATATACTATTAACGATTTTCGAAACAAAACGTTTAGAATTAGATCCTTTACTATTAATGCGGGATTAGGTTTTGACAATGCAAAGAAATTGCAGAATAACCCTAGTATTAATCGTTATCGATGGGCGAAGCGGAGCTATGAACGATCGCGCACAGGTGATCGTGCGTTCGTTATCGGCGATAAGCGGCCGACGTCACCGCGCGATAAGGCTATTTGCCAAGGAATCGCCGACATTACATTGAGACTGTAAATTTAGCGTCTTTTATTTCGCTTCAACTGCATGTACGTTATAAGGTACCTGAAATATGGTAAGGTATTTCCGAATAATTATGTAGGTACCCATTACTTTCAACCGTAGTTTCCGGTGCCTCCGTGCCGCAAATGTTCACGGGCGTAGGTGACATGAGGTGAGCCTTCCGCTCCCCTATATATACCTCAATTGTTATTTGTGTGACGATTTCTATATTTATGAGTTAATAAAAATATGTAATTTTATAAGAAACTAGCTGTGTCGGCGACTTCGTCCGCGTAGAATAGTTGTTTGGGCATCCAAATTTGTTTTTGCAAACCTTTACATATTTAAACTGCCCACGACATCGGTCGCGTCACGTCGCTCGCGACCCATCGTTTGGTTTCCGCGGTTCTGGCATGTTAATGTTAAAGGATAGACATTTAACGTCGGAGACTTTTTTTTAGATCATTTAAAGAGGAATAAGTCTTTCATATTTTTTGAGTGTCTTGAACCGTTTTTACAGCGTACGCCTCGGAAACCTATAATGATGATTTTTTCCCATTTCTCGCTATATCTTCGCTTGTATTAGTCACAGGGCGATGTTTTATAGCCTTGCTCGATAATGCTCTAACCAACACAAAAAAACATTTTCAATTTGAACCCGTCGTTCCTGAGAGTTGTTAAACCCTGTTTAACAAACAAACAGACTCTTCAGCTTTATATATTAGTATAGATAGCATAATACAGATGTATTTTTATTATTAAAGAAGTTCTCACCTGCCAGGGCATTTATCGAGAAATTTGGTCGTTTTCTTTATATTAGATCGTATTTTATCGACTGTAAGGACAACTTGTATGCTCACCGAGCATCTAACGTAGGTTTTTAATCGTATAAAATACTTGATGTACCGTTACTAATCTTCTCTATTTTATTGATTAAGAAATCGTGTACAGAAGCCACAAGACATCTAATCGTCTTAACTTTGAAATGGGTAAAGCGCACGAGATCAGCTGATTAGCTCCTAGTGATCGGTAAACGGTAAGCAAATCAAATAGTCTATGAGTGCATAGGAACGAAATTAATATGATTTTGATAGAAACACAATGACTGCAAAGTTGTCATTTGTGACCCATAAAAATCACTTTCAATTCTAGTTGTTTTCTAAGCGTTCTTGATATACACCCTTCGTATTAGGGTTCCTTTTTACCCTTCGTAAACGGAACTGTCAAAACTTTCCCCGCTTATTTACGAAAAGCAATAAGATTTATTAAGTCAAGTGAAGCCGTGCCATGAGTAGGATTAAGATGATTTTACGAAGTAGGCATCATTAGTGCAGCTAATTTACATGAATGTAATTGGAAACCTAAATTTCACTTTTACTTGCATTTAAAACGTGGAATTCACAAGTTGCAACGAGTCGCTATAATTTATAAGCCAAAGTCAAAAATCATATGTTTATATAATTTAGTGAACTTATGAACTAGGTATGACTTTTCACAGATATAAATCTTCATTCATTTACATATACGTTTTTAAATAATACAAATGAATAGATCATATTATGCGCTTTTAAATCTTAAATTAAATTGCCACCGACGTCTTAATCCCTCAACGCTAAAAATGAAAGAAACGATATAATTTATTGCGTACTACTTGTCATCTGAAACCTAGAAACTTTTTATTAAATTTATTTGTTGAACTATTCACGGTTATTTAAATGATGTAAAGAAGATGACCGCAAATAAGAAGTGTTATCTTTCCGTCTCTATTTCAGAAAACCTACTCGTCCCTGGCTAATTAAAAAAAAAAAAAAAAAAAAAAAAAAAGAAAAAGAAAAAAAAAAAAAAAAAAAAAAAAAAAAAAAAAAAAAAAAAAAAAAAAAAAAAAAAAAAAAAAAAAAAAAAAAAAAAAAAAAAAAAAAAAAAGGGGGAGGAGGAGGGGGGGGGGGGGGGGGGGGGGGGGAAAAAAAAAAAAAAAAAAAGGGGGGGGGGGGGGGGGGGGAGGGGGAAAAAAGGGGGGGGGGGGGGGGGGGGGGGGGGGGGGGGGGGGGGGGGGGGGGGGGGGGGGGGGGGGGGGGGGGGGGGGGGGGGGGGGGGGGGGGGGGGGGGGGGGGGGGGGGGGGGGGGGGGGGGGGGGGGGGGGGGGGGGGGGAAAAGAAGAAAAGGGGGGGGGGGGAAGGGGCGGCGGGGGGGGGGGGGGGGGGGGGGGGGGGGGGGGGGGGGGGGGGGGGGGGGGGGGGGGGGGGGGGGGGGGGGGGGGGGGGGGGGGGGGGGGGGGGGGGGGGGGGGGGGGGGGGGGGGGGGGGGGGGGGGGGGGGGGGGGGGGGGGGGGGGGGGGGGGGGCCCCCGGGGGGGGGGGGGGGGGGGGGGGGGGGGGGGCCGGGGAAAAAAAGGGGGGGGGGGGGGGGGGGGGGGGGGGGGAAGGGGGGGGGGGGGGGGGGAACCCCCCCCCCCCCCCCCCCCCCCCCCAAACGGGGGGGGGGGGGGGCCCCCCCCACAAATTTTTTTTTTTTTGCCCCCCCCCCCCCCCCGCGGGGGGGGGTTCCCCCCCGCCGCCCCCCCCAAAAAAAAAAAAAAAGGGTAAAAAGGCGCCCTTTTTTTTTGTCCCTTTGGGGGGGGAAAATTGGGGGAAAAAAAAAAAATTTTTTTGGTGGGGACCCAAAAGGGGAAAGAAAAAAAGAAATTTTGGAAAGGGGGAAAAATCCTGGGGAGGAAGAAATTTTTTGGAAATTTTGGGAACAACAGGAAAAATTTGAAAAAAGGGGGAAAAAAAAAAAAAAAAAATATTTAAAAAAATTGCAAAAAAAAAGGGTCCTATTTAAGGGGCTAATAAGCGATCGTAAAAGAATCTGGCTTATGAAACCGAAAGCAGAGTTAATGACGCAACGATGGAATTTTATTTGCACTTTCGGAAAAGCAGCTCAATTTCACGAAACACGTAATATTAACATCCGGTTCATAATTCACATCAAAACGCTCATTCGATCGAATTCCCGCGTTTCAACAGCGGTAAAGCACGTTCGAATCGATGAAGCGGTTTTTCTCTTAGCCCTTTGTTTTCCCTACATAGACTCGGTAAATAAATAAACTTATAATTTTTTGGTATCGAAGTGAATGTCAACCTCGCAAAACGTGTGTTTAATTGTGTATTTTCTTGTAATTACTGTAATGACGACTGTATTAAAGTATTGCGTGTGCGAGGAGCATCCACGCTTCACAACGGAGCGATAAAAATGCGCGTATCACCATTCATTTTACAGCCGTGCACTGTGAAACTTACTACACGACGAGATTTCTAGTTAATTACTTATTGGTCCGCGATATCCATCAAAAGGTGCTTTGTGAGTTTTGCTAAATACAATTTAGGTGTCAAGAATTCATACAATCGTGTCACAGTCATGTTTAAAACTATATCTATATCTATACTAATATATTAAGCTGAAGAGTTTGTTTGTTTGTTTGAACGCGCTAATCTCAGGAAGTAGGGGTCGAATTAAAAAATTATTTTTGTGTTAGATACAGCATTTAACGAAGAAGGTTATAGGCTATAACACATTGCGATGTGACTAATAGGAGCGAAGATACAGCGAGAAATGTGAACAAAACGGGGAAATTCTTCATCTCTCTAGGTTTCAGATGCGTACGCTGCAAAAACGGTTTGAGATACCTAAAACATGTGTAGGAAAGAATGATTCCCCTTTAAATTATCTAAAATGAACGCCGCGACGCTATATATCTTTTAAGATTAACTTGCAAGAACGTCCCGAACGACCCGAACGACGGGACGTATACGACGGGATACGAATATCGTGGGTAACAGGTATCTACACTAATATTATAAAGAGGAAAGATGAAGATTTTTGTATGTAACGGATAAAATCAAAAAGTACTGGACCGATTTTAATAATTATTTTTTCATAAGGAAGCTACATTATCACTGAGTAACATAGGCTAGACTTAGTATTATATTACGATAGAAATCTTTAGAATTTTTTATTAAAAGGAACGGGAGGTGTAAAAAAATTAGCTATAAAATGTCTTTCATAGCATGCGCTGTCAAGAGTATTTATGCTAGGACGAAAAAATGTTCGACAATATACAGAATATATCAATATCTACAAAGAACATCGCGAGACCATATGTCTAACTATTGTAGTTACGTTAATTTTTACATTTAACAAATTGATAGAAATGCCGAACAAAATCAAACCGTCAAAATCAATCCATACCATATATACATTTTTATTTAAATAAATCTATACTAATATTATAAATGCGAAAGTAACTCTGTCTGTCCGGCTTTAACTCAGAAACTGCTGAACTGATTTAAATGAAAGTTGTACACAAATATTTTAGAGCCTGAGAAAGGCTTAGGCATATGCTTTTTAATGCCAAAAAAGGGTTGATAGGGGTTGAAAGTTTGTATGGAAATTAGTGGATTTTGAAGCTAGAACAATGAAACTTTCTTCTTCGGCTTTTTGGGAATAGGAGTGGAAGTGGGAGTGCGAGTGCGAGTGGGAATGGGAGTGAGAGTGAGTGTAGGAATGAGAGTGGGAGTTAGAGTAGGAGTGATGTGAGGTAAGAGTGTTGCGGCAAATTAGCACATACAACATAGATTGGCTGCCCTAAATGCGCCCTTACATAAATTAATAAACAGCCTAAATAATTAAAAATTCTACCCCAAGTCACCATTTCACGCGAACAAAGTCGCGGGCACAACTTGTACGTGTATATAAGTATAAAATATTGACAAAATATGATCAAATTCATATGAAAATAAAATATCTAGAGAGTTCGGCTTGCAAAACCTCAAACACTAATCGTTATCATAGATTAAATACTTTTAGAAGATTAAAATGTAAATACACATGTTATTGACTTGTGTGTAAGTTAATAATTTATGTACTTACATTTTGATCACACACATAGACATAAGAGCTCGATAAGATATTTGTTTTTTTGCAAAATTTGCTTCAACAGAGCGATATATCGCGAGTGAAAGTTTACAAGTTTTAAAGTTTAGTTTAAGTTTACATATTTTATATTCGACTCCGTCGACAAATTTTAATAATCCGTAATACCGTTACATCAAAATAAATGGCTCCAATCGGAAATCGTCAGCTTCCGTACCTTTTTATTTTGTGATTAAAAATCGATCTCAAGTCAGAAAACAATCTAATCTTTTTATTTTAATGAGAAACAAATAAAGCTATAGAATTAAGCTATAATTAAGCTTGTAAATATACACATAGATACGTGATATTATAATTAAATCGAATATAAATGTAACAAAGAAAACACAAATGACTATAATAATATAAAAGAATAACGAACTAATAACATGCACCTTACAATTTAGAACTGTAATATGTAGTAGTATTGCAAATTCGGTGCAGGGCTTGTGTATGCGTCAGGAGACAATTCTTATGGCTTTTTAACCATGCTCGTATCAACGCTGTTCCGCGGTTTTTTGGCATATCTTATATAACTTATTACTAGGAAAAGTTGTGAGAAGGTCAAAGCTAGGAGCGGAATTAGGTCGGTAAAGGGCGCGCCTCGACCCATTTACTCGGCCTCCGATCGGCCGAAGCACTGCATCCGACACTGCGGCACAGTCTTGGGTGACTCACCCATTTTGTATATGATATTAATATAGCGTCTGTGTATTAAGACGTCGCCCCGCAACGTCAATTAAAGTTCTTTATTAAAACACATAGAGAAAAAGAAACGTGGCGTACGCGCACCTGACGATATAAACGTCAAACTTCAAAAAAAGTCACAACGCTAAAACAAATTAGAGTTCCTCATTGTAGATGTTTAAGCTGCCTATACAAACACGAATGAGTTATATCCAAAAGGTTAAAATTGTTCATATATTTCCAACTTTATAGTTTCCTTTCTAGAACTTCAAGAACAATGAATTCTCATGTTCTTGAATACAAAAAACACTGCACAGCAATAAGGTAATATTTCTCACGCAATAAAAGCAATTAAATGCTGTTTGATCGGCCTATCTGATTGACTTTGTAGGGCGAATGACAAGCAAATGGGCCGATTTGATTCGCTGTTTCTTACATTCCTGGAATGGTACTAAACGCTCATCTTATGTTAATCGCTTCAGCGCTAATAAATAATCAGACTATTTTCCTTTCCTTTATTTTCCTGATAGATGTAAAGAGTTTATAACGCTTTGTTTAATATTACTCGATGTCTTGAAATGTTTTTCCTTAAAGACAGAACACGACCGTATGTAAATTTCTGGAAATAATTATATAAATTACAAAACTGATTCGTCACAAATAAAATACTGCTTTCATCAGAAGAGTCAAAAGTATTCAGACATTAGTCTATCGAATAATTTAATTATATTTCGCGTAATAAAACTTCTATCTCAAATCTATTGGTTCGAGCAAAATTGCAAACAATACGATTTCTCGCCGACACTTTGGTGCCCGCTTGCGAAATTTAATACTTAGCTGTAAATGAAACTAGGCTTGTTTAGGCATTTTATCTACCTACAATTAACAATGCTTCGATTCTCGGTAAGTTGTGAGGCAAAGAATTTAAAGCGTATAGAATTTTATATCATGTTTGTAAAGTATTAGTAGGTACAGATGTATTAATATCACCTTTTAACGACACGTTGATGATCTACTTTTTTTGTAAAGACGTGCGACTCCCGAAGCGCTGAGCTTGGACAAATGAAAAACTCGTTGAAATGTAAAGTCGCGGGACCACACAGTGGGACAAAAGTGATTAAATACAGGAAAGGTTCCTTATTGTAATGCTAATCGCCTCGACCTCTTTGAACCGAGTAGTTTCCACACGCGTGACTTGGGAGCAGAAATATTTAAATTTGGCCCTCACGTGGCGCACTAACAAGGATTATTTCATCTATAAACAGATAAACCGATTTTTGCCGCCTCAAAGTGTCAGCTACAAGGCATTATAAGTAGTGCGAGAACAAAAACAGTGACGCGTTCTTCTTAAATATCAAACAATGAACTCGTCTCGAGCCCTAATCTTGTTCAAACTGACGGTCGGAAATGTTTTCAATACGCTTGTGTACACGACGCCGGAGTTTTCAGACTCGTTAACGCCTTTTGTTGGCTTTTCAAATAAAGTGATAACATTACGCGAAGTATAGGGTTAGGACTTAAGTGTTTTTAGTTGTTATTTAAATCGCGTCTTTTCCTGTGGGCACAGGGCACACACACGGGGGACAAACACGTTTCTGACACTCATCGCTATATCGTTTACAGCTACGTTGTCAAATAGTTTTTTGGATGACATAGTAGAACAGATAAGCATGAAGTCCAATTGATAGAAGGTGGAATACCCCAGTCATATAACATCTTAACAAGATGTGCTGTCGGTCGACCTTTTTTGGCAATGGATATTTGGAAATCCACAGGCTGAAACCGAAACGCGATTAGGCCCCACGGCTTTTTCATCTCTGGACGGTGGTTCGCGACTCGGACGGAATTTTTATATTCCTACCACCCATTTAGAAAAATTATAAATTTATTAGAAAAATATCGGACCGGTGGGGATCGAACCCCTCGACGCGTCGTTCCCCTCGACGTATCCTTCACCAACGAGCCTGTCGAACACTTTTAACAATTAAAACGTGAAGTAGTTAACTCGGCGTGTATGCAAATCAGATTATTATTCAGGCAACATAACAGCGGGTGGATGTAGAAAGAACTGTGATGAGCGATAAGGCTTCTGAAGGGAAGCGTCGACCCGTGAACGGGGCACACCCTCGCCTAATCACATTATTGGGAGCGCAATCACTTCCCAAATGTGGGACGCTTATGGCTTGTCTTTTGAAGAATATGTGAATAGGCTTATTTAATTGTCTGTAAAGTATGGTAATTTTAATTGAAAATCTTATATAAAATAAACATTAAGTATCTTTACTTATATATATACTTGATGCGGTAACATTACCAGCACAACATTAATAAATGTCAGACATTTTCCTCACAAAACTAATTCATAAGGCCAATCTAAGAAAGAAGTTATTCTTATAAAGTATTGTCAGTGGTCAAACGTTAATAATATTATCAGTCAGCGAACACCAAACACATGGATCGACATTTCCTTAAAAGATTATAATCTAAGGAATCTAACTATGATCTGCTTACATCCACTTGGCGAGAGGGGAAGGACGATCTGAAAGTCTTCGTGTTGCAGTTTAAAAACAAGAAACTGATTTCAAAGAACGCTGATTGGAATTATTGGATTATTATGAATATGTTTACGTAATATTCGAAATAACATCTTCAGCAAACCTTTGGTCGCGAATAAAAACTGCTAGACAATGGGAAATTGTGGAAAACAATCGTATTTATTTTGATTCGGACTCGTTGATCCAACTTGCCATACATCGCTATATTACGTAATTTCGACAAATACGTAGTTTACGTTCAGCGCGTGTGACATAGTTAACCTGTGTAATACGTAAATATAGAAAATGCATTGCGAAATTCTCACAGCGAATACATTACACTTCTTGTGCACTTGCTAAACAATGTATAACATCTAAAAACAAAACGCTTACCTTTTTAGATTCTTGACGCTGCAAACCGGCGCGGGAGATGCTCACTTCCAATTAACGTAAGTTTCTATCTATCTATATATACTTATATATAAAGCTGAAAAGTTTGTTTGTTTGAACGCGCTAATCTTAGGAACTACGGGTTCGTATTGAAAAAATATTTTTGTGTTGGTTAGAGCATTTATCAAGGAAGGTAAAAAAATAGTAAAAAATCGATCTGTGACTAATACAAGCGAAGATACAGTGAGAAATGAGAAACGGGGAAAATTATTCATATTTGTAGGTTTCCGATGCGTACACTGCGAAAATGGTCCGAGATACACAAAAAATATGTAAAAGAGCATTCTTTTTTTCTTCTCCTTTAAATATAAAAAACGCGATAGACGACGTAGATATAACAGTTTGCAAACACAATTTTGGATCCCCAAAATAACTATTCTACGCGGACGAAGTCGCTGACTCTGCTAGTTCACTATATGACACGTCACGTGTCTACGTGGTGTGTGCGTCTACGTCTTCGTAATGTTGGCAAGGGCACGAACTATAATAATTAACAACCCGAAGCAAAAGAGAACACATACAAGTATAAAATGCAACAAAAAATCGAGAAAGCTAATTAAACAGAACACAATTAAACAGTCAGTCAACACAATAATCAGTACGAAGGGCGACAAACAAGTGTGAGTGACTAAGTTATCCCGAACACACAACTACCCTCTAAATTATTATTTTTTAATAACTGGCCCCGTTCTACTCTACTGAAGTACTTTTATTTGCAACTTATCCCCGAAAATAACTTTAACAATTACAATGACATAGGTAATCGAATCTAGGACCTCTCGGCATCGTGATTACCAGCGGGACACGTTTCACAAGCGAACATGTCGAAACCTAACGAATGTGCTAATTCGGAAGAAAGCTGAAAGAAGACGTAATTGGATTGTCACAAGTCACAAATGTCTGCGAGGCACGTTTTCACGCCGAGAATTTGTTTATGCGGCACAAAGGACTCAATCGTCAGTGAAACGAAAGAATTCCAAGAAGACACCTTATTTTATCTTATACAATAATTCAGACTTCGACTTAATCGTGTCCAAAAATTTAAGAGACACTAAAAAGATGACAAAAGTAGGTACTTTTGTCATCTTTTTAGTGACCTATACAGTATCGTCTGTAGTTTATGCGAATAGTACACATTTTAATAGAAAACAATTAACGGTTTGATTCACAAAATATAATCAGCTGTAGATAAAGTAGGATCTCTCTAGATCCCCGATGAGGCAGCTGAGGCAGACTCTGGTCAACCGTCATTAAGTCATCGACGCGTGTTAACTTGCGCTGATAAAAAACAAAGAAAGTCGTGTGCTATCGATTTTATCAGTGTGGCGATTAAATGGTTTATTTCTTCCGTCTGCGGAACGGGTTGTAATAACAGTGAATCAATATTAGCGTAGAATTCAATGTAAACAGAGACAAACACTTGCAATTTCATTGGGATTTAATTGGGTGCTCTCACGCGATTATCGTAATCCATTGTTTTATATCTTGATCCGCGGCTAGATTGAGTGACCGGTCTACGAATTCTCTTTAAAATTAAAAATGAATTAATAGTACGACATTTTTAATAATTTATAGTTTGAAGATTTAAACTGTATTCCAGATTTGAGACCTGTGTAAATCCTACTTAAAATTATTCCTAATATTACGAGCAAGAAGACAGCGAGACAGAGCAGATATTTATATATACGTCATATTTATTACACGGTTGTATCTCAATTGTTGAAACGCCGCAGTGTTATAGGTACGAGAGATTATTCGTTGAATCTCAGGGAAATCTTTGCTTGCTTCGGTCGAAGGACTCGCATCACTTACTTACTTACTTCTTACTTTGTACATAGAAAATTGGGATTTTTACACATCGATCTAATACTCAACTCATCAATCATTCTTAACTTCAAATATTCTCAGCGTAGTCTTGTCATTCTTAAATAAAATTAAGTGACGACATCTAGTAGTGGAGTGTAAATTGCGTCGTTACTCGGTCCCAATATGACCTCGTAAATACATAAACTCGTCAACATATTGATACAATCGATCTTTTATGGAATAGCTTACCATTTGTGTAAGTCAGGCTCCTTAATTAGTCAAACGAGTTCGATTTAAAATTATAACGATACGTTGATTAAGCGATTCTAGGTGAGGTAGAACTAGTAGTAGAATTATTATACTTCTTTTCTCACGAGGTGAAAAACACTTTTCTGTAAAAAATCGTCCAACTTTTCCGTCAACTCCACTTTTTGGTATTGCCTAAATGAATGCCCACTACGATCCATCCCTTCGTTTATATAGCAGCACACATTAGAACTCCCAAGACATCTTTCGAATCAGAACAAAACGGTTAAGGCGTAATTAAGCGTCTCTCGGAATACGTCTTTGGGCCCTGTTGCTACTGAATTTCACTCAATAACCATGTAAAATTGAGCTCAGATGCTTCCGTCGCGATCGATTTGAGCATTTGTCTTGATGTCAGGAGAAAGTATAACGACTAGCAACGACGAACGTGTTAACTTTAAAGATAATGTTAAATGTTTTTGTATTTCATTGCTCCGATATCTTTTACAAATAAACACACAATTTCAACTGGAAGGTGATACCTACTGTATGCATAGTAAGCCTGAAATATTAGTAAGTTTTCAGTGCCTATACGTTACATTCCAAATTCATCTATTACTTTCTTAGTGACTAAGTAACAGACATGTATCAAGTACTCACTACTACTAATCACACAGTTAAATATTCAAAATCCTTCTCAAGTACAATGTGTGAATACCGAAATAAACACTATTCCTTTAAAATAAATACGAGTTATTCTGCACTTATAGAAATTTGCTCATTTATTTCTGTCAGGATTGTAATTTTTGGATTTAGATATATTTTGCTTTGTTATCTTTGCTGTTTTGGCCCTTTTCCTTAATAATGTATTTTGTGACATGAAAACGAAAGCCTGATATTATTGTATATGCTTAGGTATTCTACGTGTAAATACGTGGAACATTCACAATCTTCACAGTTCTCTATTTTATATCGGCTAGTCGGCAGTTATTTGGTGTAAAAGTTTTAAACAAAACTTACCTACATCATGATATAAAATCATTATGATTTACATTGTGCAGTAGATTAGTAAGTTAGAAGGTATTTCTGTAAATTTGTTTTACCAAATCTACCAAATGGCTTAAAAATAAGGAGTATGTGAAACAAATTTTGAGGGATTTAGCAATGTGACGAGAACGTATTTAAGCACTTAATTATACAATTAGAAGAGACACTGCGAGGCTTAGGCTAATCTAATATGTCGGTCTCACTTTCGGGGGATACAGTAAGACTACATACGAGCGTTGTAATATTCAGAGTAAATCACGAGATAATTATTTTATAATAAGCTAAGTACACATATTTTCCTAAGATGTATTTGTTTATTTTTATGATAGAGGAAAAGAGGCTAGCACCTGTTGGAAGGTGAATTACATCGGCCATATGCCTACCTATAATATGCTTTCAGCCTATTTTGGTTTAGTGAAGTCTATGATAGTATTTATTTCAGAGCGCATGAAACTTCTAGAACGAGAGGAAAGCGTTCGTGTATGGAACACCTAAACTGGACAGTACTTGTCAAGTTCAGAACCGCTATCTAGAAACGGAGCCCCTAATTAGATGTGGTTACATAAGTTGCCTTGAACTGAAAATATTATGTTTTCTAATGTTGACGTGTTTTGGTACTAATTCATAAAAAAAACTATAGATTACAACTTACTACTCATAGAGGTAGGATAATGGTGCAATAAAGAAGAATTACGATTAATAGGTAGTGATGAAATTTTTTATTATTCTAATTCGAAATGAAATTGTAAAAAAAAACCTCAACAAGCAAGAGCGAGCAATACAAATACGAGTATTTAGAATGAAAGTGCTTCGTGTCTTAAAATGCATAAAGCCAGTTTGCAAACAACATAAAGAAATGTCTCTTTGAGAAATGGGAAGGGCACGCCCGGCGAACCGTGACGGGCCTTAAGCAACGGCGCGGCAGACAAAACTGCGCGCCACTTGTCCCGCGCGCCACTAGCTCGGCGCCATGCCGCGCGTGCCGCTCATTTCGCTGCTGCTGCTGCTGTCCGCGACCGCACGGGCGGCGGAGGTCTTCGTCATCGCAGACACTACCAACGAGACGCGTGCCATTGCGCAGTCTCTCAACGAGAGCGTCGCAGAGGCGACCGACGATGCACTAAAAGTTAACGACACGCTCTCGGACAGCGACCACGAGCCGGTGGTCCGGAAGAAGCGAACTTTCGGTGATATCGTATTCCGCGGTCTCGCCGACGTGCTCGGCTACAAAGTCGCACGCAAGCCACCACAAGCTTTCGAATTTCCGCCGCCGGTCGCCCCCGTACCGGGAATCGACTCGCCGTTGCAGGCCGGTCCGGCTCCGGCCCCTCCGGCTCCGGCCGCTCCTGCAGCACCACCCTGCGGCGCCCCGCGCGCTGCTGCTCCACCGCCCTGCAGAGCCCGTCGCCCTCCACCGCCTCCAACTCCCCCGCCTTGTGCGAAACCGCGAGCCAATCCTCCTAAACCTAAGCCAACGAAACCTCCAGCGCCTCGACCGCCTCCTCCTTGTGGAGCTCCACGCGCTAACCCCACCACCGCTGCACCGTGCGCTCCTGCACCACCACCGAAAGCGGACTCAAATTTGGAAACAATAAACACAAACTTCCGCTTGAATCTTAACTTTAATCGCGGTGTCGCCGCGCCGACCGCGACGGCCGCCGAAGACGAAACCGTTGCGGACTACGACGCGCCACTCGAGCGAGCCCCCATCGACCCTATCGCGATCCAGCCTCGGGCGGCTAAGCTGCCTCCTCCTGCGCCTCGCAATTCGCGGGTTTACATCGACGCCTTCGTACTTCGAGACGGAATCGCGCAAAAAGTCAACACAGTCGACGCTCTAAATTTCAAAAGAGACCCGGTCGCCCACGACGATTATTTGTTTTACGAGGACGAGGAGCCCCAAACGCAAAGAGGGCGGCAAGACTACGACGACGACTACGAGGACGTCGAGGACCCGAGAGCTCGGTCGGGCGCCCTTCGCAAAGTAGGAACAGCCGTCGATCAGTTTTGGTCTCAGAAACAAAAACCAAATCAGAAATTGCCGCTTAACGACTATAGAAACGTGCATTTTGGCGACCGCGAACTGACAAATCAAATACGCCGTCGGAACGACGACGGTCAACAAGGCTTACAAAGCGACCGAAAAAACCCGAAACGCATTCCTCAAAATCAAGCGAACGACTCGGACGGTGAAGAGGAAAGCGAGGTGACGACCACGACTCAGGATCCGAGACGCAAGCTAAAACCACGCGTACTCCCGCCGACGGAACATAATCCTAATCAAATCGACACGGTGACCGTGAGAGTTCCCCCGATCTACAAAGAGAAACGCCCTAAGAAGCTCCACCGAGAGACACCGGAGGCGCCCGATCGCGACGAGGAGGCGGAAGGACCCCCTCGAGCGTACGAAGACGACGAATCCGATGCCGAGAGTGAGCAGAGTTCACAAGTCGAAAGGACTGAGGCGCCCAAACGAAAGCGACGCCGAAAGAAGAGTAGACGGGCGCGAGCGACGTCCGGCGAGTCGTACACTGCCGGAGACTACGATTACTACGGCAACAAATTGCCCGTCTCCGAGGAGGAAGAGCGTTACGGCGAGCTGACCGTTCCGCCGCCGACCAAAGACGCGGACGTGGCGCGCCTCGAGGACGCCGGGGACGAGGGCCACTTCCTCGACGATCACGAAAGATTACAAGAGGACCCGGAGCGGATCAGAGACAGCAAGTCGTCGAAAGAAAAGGACTCCGGAGATAGGGATCGCACCGGGGAGGGAGAACGTTCGGACGACAGCGAGAGAAGCGAAGAAGAGACCGAGCGCGCCGACGAGCAAGAGAAGACGGACACGTTGAGCCCCAACGCACGCGTCCGCGAGTCCGGCTACCAGAACAAGTATGTGCGCGCGCACAACGTGCAGGTGGACGCGCCGCGGCCACACGTGGCCGTCGTCAGAAGCAAGAACACCGTACTCCGAAAGCCCTGAGGCCCTCATACCCGCCATAATTGTAATTATTTATTGACTCCCCAAACATCGCTTTCGGGGCGTCGAGATGACCCCGAGGTATAGTCTTGTAAATGTATGTGAGCTATTGTTACTTTTATATTTAGTTAGGAGAATTGTATTATTTAAGTTTCTTAATAAATTTCGACAATTCGATTTCATTATTTGCATCTGGCGTCGGCTCGGCCGTCGGGGCGTGAAATTCGATTTGCACAAGGCGAACTCGAAACGAAGAGGGTCAAGGCCGCCCCAGTGGCGATAGAAATCGGGCGGTCGGTCCCTTCGGGAGTCCACTGACTCTGGTGTACAAAAGTATACAATTATACAAAAATGCCGGTTTAAGTCTTACCCGTGTCGTGAAATGTTCAATGTAAATAGATTTTTAATTATGATACAATCAAGTTTATTTAGACGTTTATTAGCTATTTACTTATTTTTTACACGTTTAACAGTATTGTATGTTACTACAAATACAGGAATAAATAAACAGACATGAAATAAAAATAAAAAAATATGCAAAAATAACCTACGTGACTATCTAAATAATTTCATGTGGCGCAGTAGGGACATAATTAATAATTATATCACCGACATCTAATGAACAATGCAACGACACAAATTGCTTCAGTGTATAATAAAGTTAGCTAATTCAATGTCAATTGTAACCTTAACGGAAATAAAATAAACCAGTTAAGTAACGATTTATTATTTCTCTAACATCGCAATCTGTTCTCGATTTGTACAAAGTCGAGATTGGCTATTTTTGTCAGATTCCTTTCTTTTTATACCGTCCGAAGTTAAACTAAACTACAATGTTACAATATATATGAAACGAGGCAAACACGATGTTACTTACCCGATGTTTTAGCAAGGCTTTGTTTTTCTCTGCAAATTCTGTGTGATGGCGTGGTTTAACCACCACGTCGTCCAGGAGTTAACTGCCAAAATGGAAGATATATTAAAATCTTGTATGTAGTAAAGTAATCTTGATGAAAATCAAGATATCGTCACGACATTCAAAAAACAAAAATAAATATAACAGATAGAGCAAAGAATAGCCGCGCTTGTAGCTTAGGTTACCGTAACTATTAGCACAGCTATTCAATTAAAAGATTTTATTTCAAATCATGCACTACCTTTAATTTTACTACTACTACTACAACTTTAACTCCTTAACCCTTTGAAACCCAAATACAACTACCAATCTCGACGCTTTTAGCACATTCTTTGTATTTTTTAATTAATTATTAGGTATGTTTAGATACAAAATATTTGAAGTTCAGCCTATGTAACATTGAATAAGACTTATTTAAACGCCATCTTGTCGACTTTTGGAGAAACTTTATCTGATAAATACACGATGTCAACATTATGATGATCACAGAATTTTCAAAGCCGTACCTTTCGATAAAGGAATTTGGGGTGATGTAACACGTTTTACTAAGGTCCCACAGGATAAAAGTGACTTCCTCGAAACGGCTCAGAACTTGAACACAAAAAAACCCTCCAGTTTGATAACCGGCACTTTTCACATACAATATGTAGATTACATATATCCATCTGTCAAAACCTACGTGACAGATTATATTATCAAAGGAATTAGGGAAACAACAGATAATACACAATTAATGTTGAAAATAAAGGGTTCCTATATATATTATAAAATATGTTTTAAATATTACAAGACAATTTCTTTCTAGAAAAATACAAATCATAAATATCTTCTTAATGAATATGAAGGAAATACTTAATAATAATAATTATTTTTAAGCAGCTACAAATAACATTTCCCTCGACCCAATCTGATTACGGAATCAGTAGTTCAATGATGGCATGTACATTGGGGCTGGAAGGGTTACGTAAGTTGCTCGTACATCACGTATCGCCACTTCCGATGATCAGATAGCAATGAGGATCTTCGAACAGTGATAGTGAGAGCGCTCTGCACGCGAAAGTATTCGCCATTTGGTAACTGATACATAACGCTTGCGCTTCGCATGTCTAATGTCCTGGCGGTGCAGGCCCGGCTTCTGCTTCAGCCGAAGGGAAGCCGCGATGACCACACCGATCGACCTAAGGGGCTTCGTTTCTCGATTAAAAAAACTTTTATTCACAATGAAAAAACAATGTCTTGCTACGAAATTTAATAGAATTATTGTTTCACTTACACTGCTGTGGAGAATAAGTTTGAGAATGAATATTACTTATTTAAATAAAACACTTTAACGGTTTAAAACGCGATATATTAGTCAAACGGGGAGACCCGTGACCACGGCTGCTGCAAAGCATCCGAAACGTCGGGCCGAAGTTAAAAATCATTTTCAAATAAGTTTAACTAATATATCGCGTTTTAAACCGTTAAAGTGTTTTATTTAAATGTGTACTACTCGCGTAAACTATAGACAGTATTTAATGAATATTACTAATTAATATTATTGTACTTTTGTGTAACAAAAAGCGGTGTTTACCTTTAATTGTTTAGGTACAGTTATCTTGTTTTCTTTTTTAGAATTAATGATATATTTAGCATGTAAGATTGTAACATAACGTTGGTAAACCTTTCTAAATAAATTAAATTACAATTATATCGCCGGAGCTGAATTCAGCCCTGCCTTTATTAGAGCGATTTTCTCTATTACGTGTCATTGTTGATTGGTATGCGTCCCCGCGCCCATGTTACACGAATGACGGCAAATCCTACGAGACCGGACTCCCTGATGAGTGTTTCGTGTGCATTGAGCGTTCACTCCGCCGCATAGAATTCATTTTCCCTCGACCGGAGTGTGATCGAATTTAGTGAGGGAAAGCCGCTGAGCGCTGTCGGCGCGTCCAGTGAAAATAGGACGATGATGACATACTAATTGTTTTTGTTTTAAGTTATAAATATAGGTGGTCGCGGGGCATGTGGCCCGTTGTTAAGCCGAAGTCGCGCCGACTGGGCGGCTATCCACCATGAGGTCACTCTGCGTAAGTATCGGAGTGCAGTGTCAGTGGTTTCCTAGTGTGTGCAGTGAGAAGTGATATTAGTGCTAAAGCTCAAAAGTTTCAGTTAAGTTTTCTCGTTCAATTTTAAGTTTGATGACTAAAACGACCTTTTAACAATTTCAGACCGCGCTGATGTTATGTGTCTTCGCTTGCGGCGTTATCGCAGATGTTGCACACATCAAGGCCTCCAAGGCCAAGCTCATCGGCCACCTGGTGGGAAAAGGAAAGCATAACAAGCGAGGGATTCTCTCCCATCTTCCTCCGTACAAACTGGGCCACGACATACCGTTAGTCACTCATTCCCTGGTGAAGCCGCTCGTGGTCACGTATCCGCCGACCGCAGCGGTTGCGACAGTTAAAGTGCCCCTGACTAATCCACTTGTTCCGAGATTCCCAGTAGGAGTTGGGCACAAAGTTCCTGGGCTGCCACATCCGCACTACGCCCTGCGATTCCCTCACACAAAGTATTACGTGAAACCTGATCATCATTTCCACCATCACCATCATCACGTGGAACCGAAGCCTGTAGTACCGGTTGCTCCCCTACGTCCCGTTGTGGATGCCGCTCCCGTTGCCCCAGTAGTTCCACTACCGCATCCGACCGCCGCTATCGCTCACGCCCTACCCACACCGGTGTTATCTCCTCAGCCAGTTCCAATCGCTCCACCCCCGGTCGTTATCCCTCAAAGCCATGTAACTCCGATTCCGCTAGCGCCGGCACTTCTGCCGCGGCCACTTTACCCATTACAACAACAATACGTCTTCCGTCCCGGAGGATCTATTCACGCTTCGTACTTTGCTACGTATCCCAGATATCCCCTGATCAGTAGCTACCAAGCTCCGATATATCCTTTGCATAGTGCTCCAGCCGTTCCGGCGGTGCAATCGGTTCAGCACGTGATACAAGCGCATAGTCCGCCCTTCCACGTACTACCTCAGGTGGTACCGCACGAGGGAGTCGAACAAAATACGCATAACGTGATATACGAGCAGACTCCCGCGACACTTCACCCCGGTCACGAAGTGCCCCAACCTGCGATACACGTACATACACCGACGCAACACAGCTTTTCCCATCCAACCTTTACTGTTCAACCGACGCTTATACCGCAGCCTACGGTACACTTGGAGCCAACCCAGCCTTCGGTGCCAGTCGAGCACGACGGTTGGTCCCCGGTACAACCTCATCCTGCGGACGGTGCTAATCACCATTTCGTTCAAGAGCAGGGAACACAAGTGTACGAGCACCACCAGGAACAACATTTTAACGACTTCCAGCACCAGATACAACAGCACATTCAGCAGCAGATTGAACAGGCTCAATACGAGCAGAACTTACAAAATCAACATCACCTGCAGCAAGAGTACGGTGCACCGCAGATACCGTACGAATACCACGGCCAGACTAATCCGTACCAAGGTCAGGATATCGCTCATCATGCCCACGATTTTGCTCAATCGGGTCACGACTTCTCACAACATGGACCTGATTTTTCTCAGCAAGGACAGGACTTTTCTCACCAAAGTCACGACTTTTCACAACAAGGTAACGATTATTCTCTTCCCGGTCAAGACTTTGGCCAGTCGACGCATCCGAATCAAGAGTATGGAGTGCCGCAACCGGAAGGCCGCAGTTTGGATGACGACAGTCAGCAATTCCACAATCACATACCTCTGGCCTTACAGCCCCCAATAGATCGACCCTTAGACCACTTTCAGTGAATATGGAGACTGTAAGACGAGGCTTAGCCATGGGGGTTAACAAATGGCATTTAATTGTAATATTAAGTGTGTAACAGTTTTTGTTGAGCTTGTTTTGTTAAGACTTCGTCAAAAGCATGTGATAAAATACGGTTGTCGTCTGGCTGCTTTTTATTGAGCAGACATCGTAGTCTTTGTCTTGTACAAATTAACATTTAACATTAAACCTAAGTTTTACTGTCTAGATCACACCACGATAGATGTAAATATTGCCTTTTATATTTTAGCGAGTTCTTTATTGTAGCACTAAGCTTATTTATTTGTCTCGAAATAAATCTTATTAACATGTATTGTTACTTGTATTCCTTATTAAATATTTTTTCCCGGCTACCTTTGCTCTGCATCGGAGTACGATTGGCCAACTCGCCTTATAAAGCAGTGCTCCACATGCCGCATGTCTTACGCACATACTGTCACAAATAATATGTCGGTAACGCAATCATTCAGTCAACAGGAAGTAAGGTCTTGTTTACGTTTTTTATTCCCGAGCTTGTTCTTCAGTACATTAAGCAGTTTACCACGGGGGGGCATGTGTACGGCATATCATATATTTTTTGGTTTTAGGTTTCTTATCATCCGTTATTCACTAGCCCGAGAGCTAAATAGCTTCATATTAAGGTTATTCCACACAATAACGACAAAAAGTTAATCTAAGCTGTCGTACTCTTTCTTACAAATTAACTTAATTGCATAATAAAAGTAATCAATAATATTACAACCATATTATGAACTAACTAGCTGTGTCACTGACTTTGTCCGCGAAGAATAGTTATTTTAGGCATCCAAATTTGTTTTTGCAAATCCCTCCTCTACTTTATAAAGTTTAGCCGTTACCCACGACAACGGTCGCGTCCCGTCGTTTTTGAAAGTTAATATAAAAAATAGCCATACAGTGCCGCGAACATTTGTTTACATCAATTAAAGTGGAATCACTCTTTCATACAACTTTTTTTGGGTGTCCTGAAGCGTTTTTCAGCGTACGCATCGGAAACCCACACAGATGAATAATTTTCTCCGTTATATCCACATTCCCCACTCACACTTTCTCGATAAATGCTCTAACCAACACAAAAATATTTTTTCAATAAGAACCGGTAGTTTTTAAGATTAGCGAGTTAAAACAAACAAACAAACAAACTATTCAGCTTTATATAATATATTTCTATAGATTATAGATTTCTGAAAATTTATTTTGCCTCTATATTCGAGTGACACCCTTTTTCATACAGTGAGCAAGAGAGGGACATTTTGCAAGAAATATATATTATAGTACAGAAAAACTCTTTTATTTATTATATTACGCGAGTTGCATATGAGAGATAGAAATATCTATGCACTATTGTACCCATTCGTACGGTTGATAGACGGCTCGTTCTCTAACTATCTATCTATCTCGGGTATATTAAAAGGTTGAGTAAGCCCCATGAAATTTGTACTTCGAGACTGAACTAGATCGGTGACGCCCTTTGACAAGTGAGAGGGGGCGAGAGCCTCATTCGGCTGTATATAAGCGGCTAGTCCTGCCACCTGCATCGCCCAGAAACCATTAGAATCGTGTGCAACTGCAGTTTGCTTTCAACAGTTTAATTCACAACACAATAATATGAAGGCTATAGTAAGTACTCTGTCCCTTTGAACACTGTTATGAAGGGGGGTTCTTGTGATTTTATATATTCGCGATTAAGTGTTACTGTTACTGCGACTCTTATTTTGAGTCTAAAGACTCTTGATTTCAAATCCAGAGTCTTTGTTCAGGGAATCTTGACTTCAAGCGCCCTTAAGTTCAAGAGACAGTATAAGTATACTGTCAGTGTATGTCAATAGAAGGGTGCGTTTGTGAATGTGACGAAGAATAGGTACTAACTATTTTTAATCTACATAGGAAGTATGTATTTTTGAGACTTTATCGCCCACTATTAGTTTATAATGGCTTACTTGCGAATAAATGACCGACTTTGGTTTCTTTCATTATCATTTTCTAGATTATCATACTCTTGGTGGCCGCGGTGGCCGTCTTCGGCGCCGAGGAGAAAAAGGAGAAGAGAGGTCTGCTCGGCTTAGGCTACGGGGGTCTAGGATACGGACACGGCCTGTACGGCGGTCACGGCTTGGGGCTCTATGGGGGACACGGGCTAGGCCTCTACGGACACGGCATAGCCGCCGCGCCTATCGTCAGCCATAGCGTGGCCATTCCCGCGCCCATCATCAGCCATAGCATCGCGGCTCCGGTTCTAGACCATGGCCTCTACGGGCATGGACTACATGCTCCCCTGCTGGGCCTCGGCCACGGCTGGCATTAGGGCCCACCATCTTGCCACCCGCGACCCTTCAGTGCCAAACTAGTATTTTGTGTGTTGCAATAAAATAGTTTTATTGACCTGCTGGTTTTATTGTCGATCTTTCCTACAGTAAGTAATTGCGGATAGACACATTTGTAGTTAAAAAGTTTACAGGCGTTTAAATGTAAGTATTAAAGTTATAACATGAAAATTGAGGTATGTATTATATATCTTAAATTCTACTAATTTAATGGGGGCTTTAAAAAATCAGTGCTATAATACGGAACATTATCGTTTAACTCACAATGTACGTGAGCTTTAAAATGGCAAAATGGAAAGACACAATTATACAGGTGGCCGGCAGGCGCAAGTTTCGCAAGCGGAAATGAACATTTAGCAGTTTACGACATCCGCCAATTTACTATTTTATGGAATTGTACTCAACGCGGCCGATATTGCTTTTTAAATGTCATATTAGAGTATTTACTTATATTTAATGAATTAGCTCTGGATTCTAAATATCAAAATGTATTATGGCAATATACCTAAACTATGAGAAAGTTAGAATTTGTGTCTGGCTGTGTTTTTAATGTTACATTTTACTATGGGCTATATTTGCTTCAACAATCCGATTTAAATAAAAATAAGTTGTTGTATCGCACAAGGCTCAAACGAGCAAACCTTATCTACAGACCAAAGAAATTTGCTTTATTTCGGTGAATACATCGTTTGTGAATTCTTCGTCCTCTACTGAAGTTTTATATGGTTTACAGAAAAGATATAAGCTTATTGTATTATGATAGCACAATACATATTTACAAACGCTACGAAAGCAGTAGAAAGAGGTTAGAAAAATCTGGATAAATTAAGGATATTTACTCGACAATAAGATTATATGAAATCTATATGTTGATCCAGACGGATCTATAGAAAGCCATGGTTGCATAATATGTTATTTTAAGCGAGACAAAATAACTTGTTCTCCGATAAAAGGTCATTATTTGAGAATAATCTACGCTCCACTAAGGGTATTTAGACTCGGAGTGAACGCTATATACTTAGTTTCATACATCGGCGACCACACCTGCCGGACTCCAAAACCGAATAACTTGTTTAGATATGTTGCAATTTTTCCATGTCACCTTATATTATGTGTAACACGTTTCCTACAAATATTATTTTCATTTGAGAAATAACTCTTTATACTGTAGTATATTTAAACTAAAATAGGCAGTATCTGGCTAATGTTTTGTCACTGCGATTACAAAATAGTGTTCTGCCAAATCCGCCAAATTTGTTTATTAATGGGTCCACAACGGACGTTGCCACTCCAAGAATGTATTATTAATTACTTTATTAATAATAACATGAGAGCAGGCAGAACATATGCGGTTGAGGAATGTCGTCAATCGGTCATTAAACTCGATAAAATTCGCAGATTCGGTATCGATTTCTAGCCGCAAAGGCCTACCCTTTAGTTAACTATCGATACGTAGCGGGTTCAATTCCCGATAGGTAAGGTATAACATGATCCTTAAATCAGTTTATATTTTTTCTCAAAGAGTTGTCTTCGTCTAGAAAATCTAGTGATAGGATATATTGAAATTCCGTCCGTAGTTAGACAATTACCAATGTATCTGTAATCTATCTCAAACCAAAAGACATGTATTTTTTAAAGAAAACACTTGTTTTTTCTTTGGCTTGGTGATTTTGTTTGTTTTCTATTTATTAAATTATGAAAAAAGCCGATAGACCGGTCGTCAACCCAGGGGATTATAAACCGCCACACGTTTCTATAAATTGGACATTTGTTTAATCTCAGAATCCTGTTTGAGCATTTATGACCTATTATAATTTATATCGTGAGCTATCTATATATATATGAGCCGAGATGTGATGTCATCTCATTACCTCCGCTCGGGTCAGACGGTCAGGATCTGATAAAAAACAATTAGCAAAATGAAATTTCTGGTAAGTCACTCGGACATTTTTATCAGGCGTTTATTTTTGTAGTGGTGATTCTATGTGAACTAGCGATGGCGGTTCTCTTAGAACACAATTCTGTGCTTCTTTTTCACATAGTGGTAAGTAATATTGGTCTGAACCAATGTATTTGGCGATATTCATAATAATTTAATTCATCGACCGAAAAGAACCTTATATAGTAAATGTATCGCCATCATATTAATGAACAGTGCCCAGAACTACAATTACCATGACATAAAACGTCTTCTGTCTTCATGACAAGATAACATTACTTCAGAATTCAGTGGGGTTAAGTTACCTTCTCGTACCTTTCCCAGGTATTAGTAGCGGCGGTGTCGGTAGTAGCAGGCGCTCCACAACGCGAAAAGCGCCACTACGAGCCTGGCCTGGTGCACTCGTCCTCTCTTCAGAGCAGCTCGCTGCAGCAGACGCAGTACCAATCCACTTCCTTGCAACAACAGACTTATCAGCCCCAACAACAATACAACGTCCAGCCTATAAACACGGTAAGAGTGATAACATTCTTAAAGTGATTCAAAGATAATTAAAACTCAAAATGTGTTCCCCAAGTGTAGGACCTTACATGTAGGTATAACGTATGCAACGATCTGTGCCCGCCCCGACCGAAACATATTTTCGAGAATTGATGATTGAAATTGTGCCACAGAGGCGAACAAAAATATCCTCTATAAACACTCAATAGCTTAGTCATTTGAATAATTACTTTCTTAAACCTGTATTTTTATTATATTTTTTATGAGATGTTCATAACCAAATCGTCGATCGAAGGTCTTCAAAGATATTATGCATAAATTAAACTTGGGAAGCCCAAAATTGTACACACCTAAAATACCTTTTATTCGTACCATAATTTATGATATAAAAATATTAGTACTTAAATGAAGCTACAAAAAGTACTGGGGGTGATGGTTATAATAATATCAGCCATTCTTGAGTAGGAACTTTCATTGTATATTACTATTATTTAATTAAAGAAAAAACCTAACGTTACAATGACAAACATATGGATTTAATGTCATTTATTTTATTATGCTGGTGGTATGCTGTTAGCAAAAAAAACATCGAAAACGTCGGCTCGTAGTAAATCGTTTTCTGATTTAATCCGTTTTGAGTGTTTTATTTATGAACAATACATTTAGATTACGTTTTTATTACAGTGGCAAAATCAGCCGCAGGTGTATCCGATCAACCAGCAGAGGATTTTCTCTACTCCTCAATACCAGCTGCCAGTGTACACTGATCAGGTGCCCGTGCAAAACGTGCAGTACAGACCTCTCCAGCAGTACGCCCCTCTACAGCAATACCATGCTCAGCAGTACACTCCCGTCCAACAGTACACTCCCATTCAGCACTACACACCTATCCAACAGTACAGGCAAATCGAACAGTACAGGCCCGTCCAACAGACTTACACCGTCCCCTACAACTACGACAGCAGTTATCAGAGGAACCCGTGGTGCTAAGTAGCAATTCGTCATCTAGTTAACATAAATCAAATCAATAAAAGAATTACAAATATCCAGAACTCATTTATTTTCCGGATGCATTTACTTCACTTTTTTTTAAATATTATTTTTAATTATTATCTCGTTTCAATTTACGTCATCGGTCATTTTAAAAAACTTACTATTATTTATCCCGATCAAATACGACAACTAATTTTGTTTTCGTGGCTTCATTCCGATGTTAAAACTTACTAAATTCGCCGTATTATCATAGGTATATATTTATAATAAAATTAATGATATTATTGTTTCCGTTTAGTGCCATTAAATTAGGAGTTTGCCTTGACACCTATGCTTTAACTGCGGTAGCTCGACGTTGCTCTATATTTGCGATGGGTATATTCTTCTGGCGGTCATAGCATCTCAGCCGTCGAAAAGCTCTGAATTTAAGTCAATTAAAATTTTGAAATTCTCGTAAAGACGAAAATGCGATACTTTTTACAATATTTAGGTACATTAGGCAGATGCGTCGTCAATTAATCATAAAAAAATGATTCGACACTCGTTAATCGACAAATATGCATATCGGTGATATCGTAACCTTAATTTTAATAATTTCCTAAGATTAACTTGTACGATTGTAACTCCACAAGAAATATGTGCATTTTTCTGATGTATTACACTGCACCCTTTCAAAACAAATGATCGTGAAAGAAGCGTTTTAACGGTAAAACTACATAAACATTACGGGTTCATAGTTGAACCCGAAAAAGACCACACCTAATCACAATAAGAAAATTGTCCGAAATGTTAATACGATCTGACACAGTTTTCCTAATCCGTTTGCAATTGACATAAAACGACAATTTGTAGGCAGCGACACATTCCGTTCGATGGCGGGATCCACTCCGTAGTCGGGGACGTCCTCCGACCGACACTTAATTCGTTTTATTGGTGATTCTAACGTCATCTTACATCGATCTGGTCACGTGTCGTCTATGCCTAAATCTAGCAGCTATATAAGTCCCGAGACGCGTTTCTGACCCATACTACCTGTTCGCCAACACAGAGCGCACCCGATAGACGAGAAAATGAAGTACCTCGTAAGTATATTTCTTTATTTGCATGAATTGCATCTCCATTCTCCTAAAACCAGTTTACTAATATAGTTTGAGGAAAACGTTTGCGGAGGTTGGGCGAGTTCTTTTGTCGAAGCTTTCTCGGTGCATTACATATTTGAAAATATTCAAATTATAGCAATCATAGCCTAATATTACACTTATATATAAAGCATACTGCCTTAACCCCTAAAAAATATTGCTTATTACTCTTTCGCTACAAGTAGTGGTCTAAAGTAATGACTACTTAAATAAATGTTTTCGAATAGGTTTGCGCAGTTCTTCTCGCCATCGTTTGCGCGGTGTCGGCTCACGGGGGCGGTTGGGGTTACAGCTCCTACGGCTCCCCGTCCTACGATGGGTACGGAGGATATAGCGGGTACGGAGGATACGTCGGGTACGGAGGATACGTCGGGTACGGAGGACACGGCGGGTACAGAGGACACGGAGGATACGGCGGGTACAGAGGATACGGCGGTTACGGTGGCTACGGGGGCGGCTGGAGGAGTAGCGGTTGGGGCGGCTACAATGGCTATTCAGGCCTGACCGGACGAGGAGGCTGGTGGTGAAATGTGTCTGTCGAAATGAGCGTGTATTTTTGATTGTGATCTTTTTTATCTTAATTAAATTAACTCTTAAGTAATTTCTGGGTTTTAATTTATACTCATCTTCTGTATATATTTGTTTCAAACAAAATTGATTGCAACTTTATTAAACTCATTTCGATAAAGTGCCTTAACTGATGATTGATGAAACCTTAAGTAGTCATTCTATTTGACATATTTTTTTGGAAATAATTTTATGAATTACTTAATAGTATTTGTCAATTCCAGTATAAATAAGCTATGTCGATAAGATTTGTTTTGAGGCCTACTCGGTTAGACAAGCACAGGTTTCACTAGAAGATAGGTGAAATCTCCAGCCATAGAACGTCTAAACAAGATGCGCTGTTGATTTCCAGACGAAGTCCTACATGTATACAGACCATATTAGATGCATTTGCATGCAAGTAATCTTCATTATTATTATAAAGCTGAAGAGTTTGTTTATTTGTTTGAACGCGCTTATCTCAGGAACCACGAATTGGAAAAATATTGTTGCGTTGGTTGGATCATTTTTCGAAGAAGGCTTAGGCTATGAAACATCAGGCTGCTTGCTGCAGACCAATAGGAGCTAAGAAAGGGAGAAAATGATTATTTTTTCGTTTGACCATTAATTGTGCGCTGCGAGAACGGTATGTATTTCTTCTTTAAGTGTAGAAACGACGTCGTTGGTAAAAGCTGTATAATCATTTATAAAGCTCAGCTGATAAATAAAATAATACCCAATGTAATTATTCTACGCGGTCGACGCTGTCGCGGGTATTCTATCGGTTTGTAGTACAGCTACTTGGTAGAGTATGAAACCGATAGATTTTTAAGTTTTTCTAGGCTTGTTAATATATATATATATATATATATCATTTTTATACACTAAGGAGGTTAAATACTAAGAAAGTGCATAAAACATTTGAAAACTTAAATATTTTTTACATGTCATTGCACATGAAGGCACTAAAACATTTTCAGAAGATCGTTCATGTTTTATTAGAGCGTCTAATGCACCGTGAAAGAATAAAGCTCTATGAAACTACACTACTACTTGAAACGTGTCATTAATACTTGTCTGTCAAACAGCTCGCTATTTTCTTAATAGCGCGCTGTTAATCGCTTAATAGCGGCAGGCAGAGGTCAAATCTCGAATCGCATCTGCTCTAAGTCAACAAGTAGATATCAACTTTGACCGACTTTGTTAATATCTGTTACGTATAAATTAGAGGTCTGTTATGAAATGAAAAATTAATTATATCGTCATGGAAACAGAGGACAGTGTCACAATATGTGGCTATATATGGCTCCGTAGGCTGATGACCCGTCATTGCCCGTGACATCGCCGACATCTTACCATGAAAGCCTTCGTGAGTAGTATAACGATAACCGTCGCTTTAGGTGTATCATATACTTGTATAACGTACTAATGTCCCGTTTCAGATAATCATCTGCGTTGGACTTTTCGCGTTTGCCGGAGCGGGCAGCTCGCGGGAGAAGCGAGGTTTGCTACATGACCATTCCCACGGCAGCTCCGGTGGCTACAGCTACTCGGCCCCGCCCTCCAGCTATTCCGCACCACATAGCATCAGCCCCGCTGTTAATTATCCCGCCCCAGCGAGCTATTCCGCGCCTGCATTAACCTACGACGCTCCTGCAATTTCTAGCTATTCGGCTCCCGCCCTTGCAAGCTATTCAGCTCCTGCCATTTCGAGCTATTCGGCTCCTGCAATTTCTAGCTATTCGGCTCCCGCCCTTGCAAGCTATTCAGCTCCTGCCATTTCAAGTTATTCGGCGCCTGCCATTTCGAGCTACTCCGCCCCTGCAATATCGAGCTATTCAGCTCCGGCAATATCGAGCTATTCAGCTCCAGCAATATCAACCTATTCAGCTCCTGCAATTTCCAGTTACTCCGCACCAGCACTAAGTCGTTCCAATCCCCAAATCGGCCTCGCCTCCAGTTACGCTCCTAGTTTTAGTCTCGGCTCCGGAGCCTCTTCCTCTAGCTACACGGCACCAGCATTTAGTTATCCAGCGCCTGCTGCAGCATACCCAGCACCCTTAGCCAGTTACGGCGTTCCTTCGGCCAGCTACGCCGCGCCAGCTAGTCGTGTGGTAACCGTAAACAAAGTAGTAAACGTGAAGAAGGTCGTAACCGTCCCTCAAGTCGTGAACGTACAAAAAGTGGTGAGCGTTCCCAAGGTGATCCAGGTCCAAAAAGTGATTCCGGCATCGGGCGGCTGTTCCAGCTGTCGGTCATCAAGCAACGCCGGCGGAAACGGGTGGTGGTGATCGCCGCTCTCTCTAGTCTAATTTAAGTTGAGATCTAATTTCATTATAATAAATATTATTTTCGTTTATGGCTTTCGTTTTATTTATTTCTAAAAAGTGGAAGGTTGTAATAATCTTTATTCCCTCAAGTCGATATTAAGCCTTGTTTGTATATTGTGTAATCAAAGCCCTCGTAGCGAATAGCGATTGAATCACGAAAACGGTATTTTGTGGACCTGAGATAGAAACGAACCACTTTACGAAACTCGCCAATGTTGCGGCACGTTCTAAATATGTGAACTCGAAGGTAACATTAACCAATGCCGGGACCAGAAGACGTACCCATGAATATTTAAATGTGGACCGAAACTTGATTCACTTTCATGAAGAACCATCGATGCCCGTTAGGACCTTGCGTACACGAAGCGTTTACAATATTGTTGCGCTACTGATATTATTAATAATATATGAAAATATTGAAAATCATTCTAGTCCTTTTAAACCTAGTACGAGTAATAAGCCCAACGCTACAGCGTTTATTCTTACGACTTTAAATTCGTATTAAATATTTTTATGGAAAGGCAATTTATAAGAATTCAGAAAGTAATCGATATTAATCGACAACAACATAATTCGTCTATATAAGAATGTAAAGAGAAAAATGATTAATGTGGTCTCATTAATGTTTTTTAACACTGTACAACCTACGTTATTGTTGTTTATTTTAAAATCAGAGCCGTATTTTATTAGTTTTTGCCACTCCAAGACGAAGACACTGAAAAATACGAATCTACTTCAATTTTAAATATATGGTATACGGCATTAATTTATTATTTTACACGGTAAAGCGAGTAGGTTAATTATCCTATAATCTAACGTAACTCTAGTTAGTCACTAGTTTTAATTTCGTGAGATTTTAAAGATCTCTTAGAACTCGTTCGTATGTGGGCCTGGGTTAAACTTATATCTTCCCAACGTCAACTCAACGAACACATTTCTAGCGGACTTGGTTCGCTTAAAGAAATGTAGAGTATTTCACCTTCCATCTCGTAAACCTATGCCCGTCTGTCCTCCTCGGTCACTATTCGTCAAGCGTTATTTCGAACTGCGCAAGTAACCGCTAGTGCACGCCTCGCCTAAACCTGCAAATCGGCGGCCTTGAGTCGAGCCAAACGACGCGCTCGGACCATCGACAGGCACGGGTGTGTCTTCGAAAGCTCGACGTCATACTCCGTAAACGGCACAACCTATCGAGATACCTGGCGGTACCTAATCTCACCTTTCTTCTTGCCCTTGGATGTCGTATAACAATTATTGTTCTTAGAGTGTAATTGAGCTTTTATTCCATCTATAGGAATTTGCTTTTTGAACCTAGATATCTTTATTAAATGATGTTGAATGTTTCGAGTCTATATTATTTAATACAAATATAGCCCCGGATTTGCACGGGTATTAAATGCAGGTTATCAAAATTGTATAATGTTATTTTTTTATTATTTTGCGAGCCTTAGAAAAAATATGTACGAAGAAAATTCAAATAAAAATTTTTTTTTTTTTTAAAGGATTTTTTTTCAAATTCTGAATTTTTAGGCACTGCGTTGTCGATGTTATTTTTCGAGGCGTTTGTGTCAACGAACACTGTAATTTTTGGGTGACAACAGGACGATAAATCCTACAACACAATAAAAAGGAAAGTCCATCGAGGTACGTTTTCGTGCATACTCAAATTTTCAGACAATTTAAGAAGTTATGGAAATTAATTAGTTCGGTCGTTCGGTGCTGGACATGGTGCATAGCTGGACACCTCCGGCCTCCACCGAAGACTTCCAGTACGACCGGTCGTACTGAGAGCATGGTTTTCCATTATCAACAGTTACCGCAGCGTGTGCGACGAATTACGTTATATAGCATTTTATACATTTAAGCTTACTCATTGTGGAAGTTTTTTTTTAAAGTACACTAGATATGATTGATAATATTAGTGTAGACTAGCTGTGTCAAAAACCTCGTACGCGTAGTTATTTTGGGCATCCAAATTCGTTTTTACAAACTTCCTCCTCATCTTTATAAATTTAACTTACAAGCCCGCGTGGGCTTGTATGCCCACGAGGGCTAAAGCGCCAAAACTGTAAAGTGTAAAGCGCATCCCGTCGTTCTAGCAAGTAAATCTTAAAAGATAGACATATAGTGTCGCGGACATTTTTTTACACCATTTGAAGAAGAATCATTCTTTTATACATGTTTTCTTGGGTATCTTAAACCGTATTCGCATCCTACGCATCGGAAGCCCACAAAGATAATTTTCACCGTATTTTCCACATTTCCCGCTGTTTCTTCGCTCTCTCTGGTGCACAATGCACAGCGCAATGTTTAATAACCCGTAGCCTTCCTCGATAAATGGTCTAACCAACACAAAAATATTTTTTCAATTCAAACGTATCGAATCGAATCGAAGTAGTTCCCGAGATTAGCGCATTCAAACAAAGAAACTCTCCAGCTTTATATATTGGGGTAGATTAAAACTAATGCACAAACTTCAGGCCAGGGAGGGCTTTGTCAGCCGAGCATATTTCGTCGGGATTGCAACATTCGTTGAATTCATATGTAATGTATGTCCTCGTGTCTGTTTCAAATATGAGACCGCGAAAAGTCTCACAACATAAAAAAGCAATTTGAGCAAGGATGAATAAGTATAACGGTAATATTTAATTAAAGAAGCGGGGTGCGAGGACGCAGCCTTGCGTAAGTCAACCGCTATATATAGTCTGTGGGGGCGAGAATCTGCACACACCACTCGTCTCCAGCGCCACCACCACAAGCCAACATGAAAACCTTCGTAAGTCTCCAAACTTTCATTTTTAAACTTCGATGCGTAAGGAGCTTTCAGCATTTCAGCCGATATTAAGCTTTCATAAGCCCAAAAGTCCTTTCTCCTGCAAATATGCGTGGAGTCCTTAGTTTTAACGTTTAAAATTACACAATAAAAATGTAATTTAGAGTAATGAATTCTTCAAAATGACTATAGACTTCGTCATAATAATTATATTTTTTTAATAACAACATAGAATCAGTTTCGTAAATTCACGAGCGTTCGGTCACGGTCGACTCACGCTAACATTACGTATATACATATCCGCTCCATATAATTCAATGACTAATTATTAAATTATAAGTAACTAAAACTTCTCTTGTATAATAACACCTTGTATAATAACAGCTAATTTCCAAAAAAGCTTCTTCGCCTGTTTCTACTATCTGTTGTCACGGACACAGAAATATACCTACATACTCCTAGCCACCGGAACACGGTGCACGATCTTTCGAAAAATCTAAGTAACGTTTGTTCATTAGATCGCCCTTTGCGCTCTCGTCGCCTGCGCCGTCGCCGGCGAAGTGCGAGACAAGCGCAGCTACGTTAGCAGCGGTTGGAGCGGATCCAGCGACCTCAGTGGCTGGAGCGGTTACAGCGGCGGCAGCTACGGAGGCAGCTACGGGGGTCTCGGGGGCTGGGGTGGGTACAGCGGCCTCGGCGGATATTCAGCGGGGCACGTGGCGCCCGCCGCCCGCCTCGTTACCGTCAACAAAGTGGTCAACGTGCCGCAAGTGGTGAGCGTGCCTAAGGTAGTGTCCGTCCCGCGAGTGGTCTCCGTCAAGAAGGTGGTCGCCGAGCCCAGCTACTCCGCTAGCGGATATGGATCCAGCTATGGCTATGGATCCGGCTACGGATCTGGCTACGGATCCGGTTGGACATCCGGATACGGATCTGGCTACGGATCCGGATATTCTAGCGGCTGGTGGTGAAGTCTCGAGGCCCGCTCGAAGAACTAGTCTAATACTACGATAACACTATTATGTAAATAACTTTATATTTTTGATAATAAATCCTGATATATTTTTAAACCCAAATTTTGTTTTAACCCTACCAATCACAATCTTTATCACAAGTTTTTTTATCACATTTTAGAAGGGTGTGTCCATTGGCATTACTATCAAACAAATTATAGCTGATTTTAGCTGCGAGCGCGTTGATGTTTCATACGCGTTAATTATGTTTTTTTTAAGAGACAAATGTATTACAACATTTTACCTCATCGGTTAAGTATAATTTGGCTGACAACTAATAACATTTACACAAAGACATGTTATATTAAGTATTTCTAATCTCAATTTAACAGCAATGAACGAAAATATACAATAAACACAAGTAACCAAGCATCTATCGAAAGATTTTAAACATTAAAATGAACTGTATATTGGAAGGTAGATATTATACTCGTATGCACTTTGTCAAAATTCCAACGCCATTTTACAGAGTATGTAAACATGTTGGCTACATACACGACACTTGACCGTCTATTTCAAAACTTCAATTTAATATTTATATTCTTCACATTTAAACAATCAAAGTGAATGAGAAGCCTTTGAAACGTTGGACTATAGGAAAATTAAACTAATATATATCGCGTTTTAAGCCGTTAAAGTTTTTAATTAAACGTGTGCCACTCGCGTTAACTACAGGCAGTATTGAATGAAATTAGTCAGCACGGAACGCCGTAGATGCCGGTTCACGTCTCGCCCGAGTCGTATTTTTTCATCTAAATAGATTGAATATTTTAAAATTCTCGCTGCATCCTTTGTCGGTCGGTTGGTAACATTTAGGTAATGACTAAGTCATTGAGAGCGTCACGTACTCCAAGTCGTATGTGGGCCTGAGTGAGGTGCACGGCGCATGCGCAATTCTCGTTTGACACTCGCGTTAGGTATTAACCTATAATGATACTTCAGCCGCGTGATGTCCAGAGCTACAATCGATAGTGAACTGGATTCACAAATTCAGTCTTGTACCTAAAGCTACCGGTTATGACTGCGTTCTATTTCGAAACCGTAACTCCCCGGGTTACTTTAGAAATATGATAGAATTGCCAAACGAGCGACGCAAATTTTTTGCAATGCAAACACATTTATATCAAGACCGAATTAAAATAACTTAACACGCTAAATTATGTAAAACATGTTTCGCGAAAACAAACACATTTATATCAAACCAATTAAAATAACTTAAACTAAATTATGTAAAACATGTTTGGAAAACAAACTAGTTTTAAGATTTATGATAACCGATTGCACATGACGTCGAACGTATACGTTTGTTTTGAGGGCCGTACACGCAGAGGAACTGCGCTATTTTTAGTCATAATGATCATTGAGATGATCGAGTAACGTTGAAATAAAGTATTTACCTGAACTAAGGGTTTGTTTAAAATGGATTCTAGTGACGTGTGTCTAGAAATGAAATTGCAGTATCAGACCGTATCAGTTGTATGAAAAAATGTGTCGATATCGAAAGCCAGCTTCGCGCCGCTCGCTCTGTGCTAGTCCAGCGACTTAATACGCCGAGTAGCGTTGGGTAGTTGCGGGTGCTGTCGAATATCTAGTTACCCCAGAGCGAGGCTGCGCTTACGCATTGCCAGTTGCCTCATCATTTTCAATAAGAACAATCACTCGAAACTCGATCTAACGCTATCACTATCATCTGTAAATTAACATTTATAGATTTTCAGATTAATTTTCATAAATTGTGTCTATTTTTAGTAATTATAACAAAATATAGTGAAAACATTTAAAAGACGACACAAATAACAAGAATAATTTATGGCCCTACCTTACTTGTTAATTATTATTTGTATTTGTAACAGAGGCACTAAAATATTCACATTCAATAGAAATCCTACTTTAATAATACATAAAAAAATAACAATTCAAAGATTGTCTATATATACAAATATTAATGCTAAAAACCAATAAGCGGTTACTTGGAATATCTAAGAATGGGAAACATTTTACGCTCGTTAGCCAGGGAACCATTTTGATCGGATTGTGTATCATTACAAAGTATTATTGAGCGACACAACGCAAATTACTACATTTTTCATTTCGGTGTATTCGATAAGTTATAGATATTACTCAATAAAATCCCAAATAAGAAAGAGAGAGGGAAACTTAACGGGTAAAGTGCCCACTGTCTTTAGAAATTACAAAATGATTAAGTTTCAGTTTTTCTTTGTAAATTATTACTGTTTCGTATTTGCGACAAGTTGTTGGCAAATGAAACAACACACGATACACGATAGCTTCGTTCTGAACTTCATATTAATTAATTATTATGGGAGCAAAAATTTGCGCAACTTGGGTTGCGCGAGCGCACGCATCGCCGCTATATAATCCTCTAACGCATTCGCAACCGTATCACTCACTCGAGTCCTCTATCCTCTCAAACTCCTCACAGACGATTCAAAGGCTTGCATCGACATGAAATCATTCGTAAGTACTCGAAAGTGTCTCATTGATTGTGTACAACTCGCCTGAACTGCAATGGCAATATACAATACAATGCGCAATGAATGAAGAGATGGCGTTGTATTAAATCGCCCTAATTGTTTGCAGATGTGTATCGTCGCTTTGGCCGCCGTGTGCGGCGCCTTCGCCGCCCCCGAGGGCAAACGCGACAAGCGCGGTTTCCTCCACGGCGACGTGCACCACTCCCTGGACTTGCACTCGTACGACTCTTTCGATCACTTCCACGGCCCCATTCTGCACTCGGCGCCCGCCGCGAGGATCGTCTCCGTCAACAAGGTTGTCGAAGTGCCAAGGGTCAGTTCCACTCTTTAATATTTAAAACTTGCCTTACTCCGGTGCTGTGTCCTGTCCACCTTATTGTCGAGATCTTAATCCTGTTGTAACCGACTAAATATAACCTTAGAATCGACTAAAACACGTTTCCGTTTCAGGTGGTCGAGGTAAAGAAGCTGGTGTCCGTGCCTAAGGTCGTCTCGGTCCCTCAGATCGTTAAGGTTTCCAAGATCGTGGAGGAACCACATTACTCTCTCGGATCCTCCTACTCGTCAGGCTGGTGGTGAAGTGACCCATCTAATTAATTAAGCTGTACAAATAGTCAATTACATGGTTTCAAGAGCTGGTACCATCGATTAAAAATCCATTCGGCCAGGATCCAGCTCCACTTCATAAGAAGCACAAACACCAGCCGACCATGAGCACTTATCTACCAAATCCTCTTATTAGTACATTATATTGTAAGAATAAACTATTTTCATATTAATTCATTTATTGTTTTAACCCCTAGGACTTTTTGACTTTAAAGTAAAACTTAAAGCCTCAAAGGTACGCATACTTACATTAAAAATCTACTTAAGATGTTATTCTTGTACCAATAATCGAGATATCCTATCCCACGCGTTGTCGTTGAATTAATTATATTTATCCCATCAATGACCAATTTTTTCGATTATTTTTTACACGTTTTGATTTTGCAATTATCTTTAACAAATGCCAACTCAAATCGTCCCTACATTTTATAAGATTTTTTTATTTCCTTGAGTTGTGAGGTAACAGAACGTTGACGTGATACAAATGATAAACCTCCTGGTCGGAATTGAGACCGAGGGCGTCGCACGTGCCACAACAAACCTGATGGAATCGTTAAAATTTCCAAATTCGCGACGAGCCTTTACTGCTACATTTAACTAACGCAATACAACGCGATCGAATTACGAAATTTGGCAGAAATTCAGATCTATTTACTATTTTTTATGTACAGTCCACTGCGGAATTGCGAGAGATCTATCGTAACGCAGACTCTGCGGTAAGTTTGCCGATACGATAATTAAATACTTCTATCGCTGTCCTAATGTACAGTCCATATTTATTAACAACACACAATTAGTTGAGAATAATGACATTTTCAACCCAAGTCTACGTTCTCTGTACTTTCTTTAGAAACGTAGCGAACATCAGAGGAAAAGTTAAACGATGATAGATAGACCATTAGCAGTGATATAGTGACCGTCTCACGCGGAAGGAAATGCGATGCGCCGGCGCAAGACGAAAAACGCGGAACGGCGCGGTGCAGACACGCGCGCCTGTCAAATACCAAGCGCCGACTCTGTCTTTTGGTTACTTACCCAACGGCGCACGCAGGTATACCGCCTAAGTCACACAAAACTATAATATTATTCGTGACGTAATAAATGCTAGAACCTACTTATACATTTCTTTATCTACATAATTAAGTATCGGTGGCCTCTTATAAGAAATTACAATCTCTTATTTGTCTACCTTCTGTAAGAATAAAATAAAGAGTACGTAAATTTAATATGTGTATAACCTGTGTGAATTGGGTCTCTTCCAAATCCAACAGTACTAAACATTCATAAATGATAATAAACAAATATTTTATTTTAGGTCTGATATCCGGGACCGCGGTACAAATACCGCTTCGCTCGTGACTCGTCACCGATTTCGTTAGTCATAATTAACAGTGGATGCAGGTAGTGTGCACTTGTCGATATGGGTCGCGACAGGCACGCGAAGCCACCGCCAGTGACCACCGCCCGCGATCACCATTCGCCGATCAGTCGCCGTCCTGCAGCCCCTGACGCCACACGGCCTATTAGAACCACAACATGGACTATTTCGTGAGTACCTCACCACCATAACCATATATGTGTGCGTCGTAAAATTTGTACTTATTGTGAGCTCGGTTCGCTTTCAGAGGAGCGGAGTGCTGCTGGCTCTATGTTGGTTCAATACTGGCGAAGCGAGCGCGAGGCACGGTCAAGGTTACGGGCAGTACGCGTACGCTGCTATTCCTTTGCACTCACCGCTGCCCGTGCTGCAACTTTTGTCGCCGCAGCCCATCCAGAAGTACATGATGCCTAAAAGGCCGCGTTACCCGACGATGGCTTCCGCTTCATTCCCTAATAGAGACCTCCAAGGGTATGCCTCCGCGCACATGGAATACTATGAGCCGTATGAATATCCCGATTCTGGATCTTCCCAGTCATTAGGCGCGTCCGAAGAGGACGCTCAGGCTGTGGTGGTATACGCGCGTCCTAACAGCAAAGGCGGGTACACGTACCACAAACGCCCCACGGCAGAGCCGACCCCCACACCGAGGCCGAAAAGGGAACCTATCGTCTTTAGAATTCACAAATACAAAATAACCCGGGAATAAACGCGATCGCATTGTGCTGTGCCACAATACTCGCTAGATGACCTTACTCGTATTAATTTCTCTTTGTGTTTATAAATCTTAATGGTTTGTTTTTAAGTCGAGCCTTAGCAAGTACGTTGGCATTACCCAAGGGAACTATTGTAATATGTGTGTCGGCGAAAGACATGGTTAAATTGTTCACTTACTTCTAAGTTTAGGAGGGAAAAGATATTTTGTACGAGACAAGCCATTTGTATAGCGACATGCTGTGCATTACGCTTTTTAATTTAATGTTACAATTATTGTGGATTTTTTTTTTTATTAAAGGAAGCGTTACTTAAATAAACGTTACACTATTTTTACACGATATTTTACTTAAGCACTTTTAATATACAAATAAACTATTTCCACAGCTTTATAACGTACGTGTTGAATAAACGCCTCTCTTAATAATTACAATAATACCACGTCTACGCGAGGTCAAAAATATGTAAGCACATTTATATATATCTTTAAATCTATATGAATTAATATTAATTACAAGTAAAGTAAAAAAATAATCGAACTTACATTAAAGCGGATTAAGATTATAATACAATGCCCCGAATGCCAGAATTTAATTAAATTGATTAGTCAAAACACACGTCACAGCACAGAATACACGGCATTTGTATCTTTGGAATGATAAAAATGAGCCTATTTTTAATGCTAATTTTAAAATAAAATGGGGAAATTATTTTTAAGTCTCGGAAAAAGGGTTAAAAAGAATCTACAGACATAACTACGACTGTCGTCTGTGATAATCTCTGGAAAATCTATGAGGATTATATATGTATGCGGTGTTTTATCTTTAGTCTTTGGTTGTTGTCAATCCCATCTATGCTTCAAAACAAAATTCTAACCTTTAGGCATACTATGACATACATATTTTTATGATAAAAGAGCAATGTAAACTTATTTACAACAATTACAATCTATTTAATTAGAGAAATAAAAATGCCAAGGGTGAAAATAGATTACGTTGTTAGTTTTAGCAGTGAAGACTCCGTACGTTTATTTTATTAAATGAGATGGGAATCATCCCTACATTGTTATTATGTTAACGTGTACTACTGATTTTAATGTTCATTATATTTCTACAATACTGTGTTTTTATATGAGTGTGGCTCGGGTACAGGTTAATTTGTAGTCAAACTTATTTTGATACAACTTAGTCGTTATTATAATCACAGGATAACCCTGCTAGCAACCTTCTCTCTTGGGGCGTGAACAAACGTAAATGGCTCTGCAAGAAAGGAGAGCCTTCCTGTTCCATTGTCCTCCAACTGTCTAAAGCAATCCAGGTATGAAAAACCTTTAGTTTTTAGTAATTTATTTGAGGTATTAATTAGTAGGTATATTTATTGGTCAATGATAGTAGTGTTTCATGGAGAAATGTCCTTTTCAGATCCAATCTATTCATATCGGAGCATATCATAGTGCACTAGTCGAAGTTTTAGTTGGACTCTCTGAGAAACCAAGTGATCCATTTGAGGTAGTGAATGTTTTTTACTTTTACTGACAGTATGAGTTAGTTTTATTACATATATATTTCTTTTAACAGTTATGGAGTCCTTTTATTCCGAAGAAATATAATTTGAGTGAATACTGCCATTTTTGCAGATACAACTTAGTCTTTTTTGTAGAGGACTGATAAGCGTGGGGTTCACTGGAAAGAAGGATCATAATAAGATTTGCTGTCCACCTGTTTTGACTTTGGATATTTGATAGTATACTTCTAAGAAGAATTTAGAGGATGCATCTTAATAATGATTGACACAGGTATTAATTCCGAGCTGCGTGTTTGTCCCGGCAAGTGAGTCGCGCCGCGAGGAACGAGTAGAGCGCGTGCGGAATTTTACAGGCGAGCAGCTAACGAGCGCACGCGAATGCCGTTGGAACCGGATACGCGTTGTTTGCTCGCAGCCATACAACAAACATTGTAAGGTAATGATATTACTTCTCTCTTCTCATACTCTTTAAGGTTATCAAGGGTGTAAATTATGGGTTTACGAGTGCAAAGCTGTGTTCTGTGTCAGTGGTTTTCTTTTCCAATGTAATACGTGATAATATGCAAATAATTTTATAAAAGTGGCCCAACACCAGATCCGAACACTGTCATCCGTGAACCTAGTGTTATAGCAACTCTTGTGGTTTTCAGTTATGCTTTTTAATTGAGGCTTTTCATTGTGTCTTTTCAGTATGGAGTGTCGTTCATCCACATATTTTCGTCCGAGACTGACAGCACTGAGTCCGAGCTCGGCGACTTTACTGCGCGTAGCGGAATATTGGCTTCCCAAACTAGCTCATCCGATGAGGAGGAATTTCGACCAGGAGAATTGTTTGCCAAACATCGCGCCTACACCAATACTGCTGAGACTGGTAATTTATTTATACCTTTTGAATTAGAATTTTTATTATATTTGAGAAATAACAATCACTATATTTAAATATAATTTATAATTGTTTAAAACAAGTAATTTAAAGTTGTACATAAAAATGGGTGTTAATATTTCAGAAATACAAATAAAACAAGCCACTTGTTCAAACAATGTTCAAGAATCCCGTACTAAGCTGACTAAAGCTCTTTTTAGTAAAAAGAAAGACTGTAACGATATAAAGAAGAGATCACATGGAGAAGCAACACACCTAAGACGGGATAGAGATGAATTGCTCTATGTAGAAGATGAGGAAGGACCCCATTTAAAGATTGACAATGTTGTGCAAAAACCTAGCAGCATTGTTGGTGCCAATGGTATCAATGTTTTTAATGATGGAAGGAAAAGCGACACGACTAACGATCACACGAAGGAAAATTCACTTGATATTACTAACAAAAATCGTAAGAGGAAAAAGACAAATGACGAGACAGTTGGAATCGAAACGAAACAGATCAGGCAATTAGAGCGAGGTGAACCGTCTAAACGTAGAAAAGTTGAGAATAGTGATGGTAAGTTTTTTTATGACACTGAAAGAATAAAATGTGCCATTGTAGTGAAATATGTATCGTAGCATTTTTTGGTATTAATTGCACCTAATTGTATGTATGTACAGCGATGACAGAAGAAGCGCGAACAGGTCGCGACGAGCTGCGCGCGGTGCTGCGCGGAGTCGTGTTCGCGTTGAGCGGTTACGTGAACCCGCGTCGCGCCGCGCTACGCGACGCGGCGGTAAGGCTCGGCGCGCGTTACGTGCCCGACTACACGGCGCAGTGCACGCACCTCGTTTGCGCCTTTCCGAACACGCCGAAGCTGCGAGCGGTGCGCGAGTCGGGCACCCCGTGCCGCGTAGTGCTCGGCGAATGGATCGACGCGTGCGAGCGAGAGCGGCGCCGCCTGCCCTGGCACCAATACGCCACGGAACCGTCTCGGAGCTCGGCCGCTCTCGCCTCTCCGGAACCCTGTGAGCCTTCAGGTAACAAATTTTCGACTTAATTGTAAATGCGCGGGGAACTATTTCTTACTGCGGAATAACTGCAGACGTGGACACCGAGGACGAGATCGAGGAGGTGCGCGCACAGCTGTCCCGCGACGAGGACGGAGATGCCACGGAGCCCGAAACGGAGTCGCGCGTCGGCTACGATGACGTCGTACGACCGAGTAAGGTTAGTATTCGTCATTTAATCTTTTATCAAGTGAGAACAGATAAGCACAGGGTTGACTTGGTGGTAGGTGATATACCCCGGCCTGTAGCATCTAAACAAGATGCACTGTCGACCTTTATTTTGGCTTTAGATGTGCCACAGGCTGGAACCGAAACGCGATTAGGCGATTAAACTTACAAACATGTTCTATCCGGTGGGGATCGAACCCACGCCTGGTTGATTATTAAACCAACGAGCTCGTCATAATTGTCATTGTCAGTAATTAAACAATTGATTATACGTGCGCAGACATTGAACGACTTCCTATCGGGATGCGCTTGTCTAATACAAGGAGCTTCGCCCTTGTCACATCGCCGTGCCCTCGTCGAGCGGTATTTACGAGCATACGGCGCCATCGTCCTCCCGGTCAGTGCCCTTTTATAACATTGTTGTACTTCGTGGACCTATTCCGCGCTGAAGTCGCACCTTACATTGCAAAACCACTTTTTCAACTCTACAGAAACATCTGTGGTTGGTGAATTTGATACTGACACCTTCATCAGATTTACCGTATAACATCCGTGGTCCTATATAGATTTACAAACGACAATAAATTGGAAAAATTTTCGACTCGGGCAGGACGGGAGCTACCGAGTCCCACCCGGTGTGCAATGACATGTATAAAATATTTTAGTTTTCAATCCAGTTCGTAAATAAATTTTCCATAATGGACCGAGACTCACTCTCATCGTCTCATCGGCCATTTATTCTGCAGGAGGCAGCAGTGGAGGCATGCGGCGATGTGCAGTACGTGATATGTATGACCGACGAAGACTGCGAAACGCCCACGGGGGCCCGAAAGGTGCGACCGGCTTGGGTATGGCGCGCCCACGAGCGGCGGTCGATACCGGACGATCCGCGTCTCTACATCACCTAGACGACTACTCATATAAGTGTATGACGTACAAAATATTTTGTTATTGTCGAATACAAATTAATGCAATAAATTTCGACACTGTATGTAAGTATTTATTAAAAGGAGTTATATTTTACAAGACGCTTAAGTAAATCAAATTACTATGATGGCCCTTTTTCACTGTGAGGTAAGGAGAGTCAGTTTCTCATTGAGTTGTAGTTGCGTCTTAATAAGTTGCGCGAGAGTCACCACCTGCAAACACAAGAAAACAAAAAGTTTTCATTCGTAATATTGATTACTTTTAAAATAGCAAGATTGAAACGCAAGTAGTGTTCCGAGCCTTTTTACTCTACTAATTGTTTTATTTTATTTTATTTGGAAAAGAAACAAACAGTCACTTAGAAAACAATGGATTAGTTAAAACTTTAAACAAATTGACCTAAAGTTTCACTTAATTATATATACGTGACGTAAATACAACAGATACACAGTAAAAGAAAATATCTAAAAAGTAAGAACAATAATTTTGCAACTACGACTTAAGTATTAATTTAGATCTACAAGTTTTGAATTTAAAGATACCACTAGAAAAAATATCGACTGAATTCAAATTCTTATTATAAAAATCACAGCTTCTTATAATGAAACTATTTTTCACGTAGTTAGTGCCCGCTGTGGGAATGTGAAATGTCTCCTTGATGCGGGAAGAAGAGCGGGGGGACTTTAAAACCGATTTGCTCGAGAATAGGTATAGAGTCTATACTGCTATGTATTAGTTTGTACATACAAATAGCATCTAAATGGTCACGGCGTGACCTTGTCGTGACTATGATGTGTGTCTGTTGGAACTCACGAAATTCGAACCTGATTTATAATCTAACGATTTTAAGAATTTGTTTTGATCTACTAATATGATTATTATATTGGGGACGCCAGGTTACACTACAAAATTCTAATAAACTCCGTACATATGCGTTAAATAGTACTTTTAAAATTGTAGTCTTTTTTAAAGGCTTGGAAATTCTTAATATGAAACCCAATATTTTAAAAGAATTGTAGCTTGGAATCAAGAGTGCCTCCAAGCTGGTTAATTTGTAGTCATATTTTCTAGGGTTATTTTTGCGACAAAAGTTATTGTATTACACTTTTCTACATACAGAAATAATTGATTTTCATAACAATAATTTTCAAAAGACTGAAGATCACTCTGAATGTCAATACAATCGTTAATTGAATTTATGACTTTAAATATTTTAGTGTCATCTGCATAAAGCAAATGAGACAAAAAATTTATGGATAGAGATACTTCAAACACATTCTCGATGACAGCATATTTTGTTCTGTTTATATGTATCTCCACAATCGATATTAAAATACTGACCATGAGAGAGTCCTTAACACTAGAGGCGAACGCGTCGGCGAAGGTGTCCGCGGCCATATTGGGCACGGAGTTTATGAGCTCGAGCAGCTGTCGGCCGACGGCCTTGTCCGCGGCGGCGCGTTCGCTCACCACATCCTCTACGTACTGCACCACCTGATCCAGCAGCGACGAGAGCTTCCCGGCGGCCTCGGCCACTTGCGCCAGGTCCCTCATGGGCTGCACGGTGCGCGATCGTCCCGCTGATACGGTCTTGGCGCACAGTTGAAGGCCAACCACCTCAGGGTCGTAGCACGTGAGCGCCACGTCGACCGGCGTGAACATGCAACCCTGCTTGCCTCGCGGCACGCCAAGTGAGACGCACACGTATCCGCGAAGGCCCATGCGGGCACCCGCCAGAGAAGTGTCGACCGTCAAATGAACTGGCTCGCGGCACTCACGTGAGTAGTACTCGTGGATAACAGACGAGTGATTTGTTACCTCGTTACCTGTTGCCCACCAACCTGCACATTGGGAATAATATTACTGCACACTTTGTATTAGACACCATGATGGTTGTGGCTTTGAACCTTTCACATAAGTGTGAATATAAATTGTAAATTTTATAAAGTACCAATTGTAATACAGGAAAACCAAAAAAAAGTAATTACTACATGAAGGACGAGTTGCCATACACATTTATTTTTTGTTAAGCTTGCTATACTTTGTATTAAGTTAATATTAGTTCACAGACTTTATTTCTATAAGCAACTGTGGAAATAAATGATTTTATTATTATTATGAATAAAAAAGGTTTTTAAATTTTACCAACCCAACTACTATATCTATACTAATATATAAAGCTGAAGAGTTTGCTTTTGTTTGTATTGTATTTATTTGAACGAGCTTATCTCAGCAACTTGGGTTGGAATTAAAAATTTTGTGTTGGTTAGAGCATTTATCAAGAAAGGCTATAAAACATTTGCTCTGTGACTAATACAAGCTAAGATACAATTTTACAAACTTATTCATCAATAGTTGAATGATTCCTTTTTAAATTACTTAAAATAATCTGTATATGTCTATCATTTAATATTAACTTGCAAGAACCACGGGAAGGGGCGCGACCGACGTCGTGGGTAACAGCTTAACTTTATAAAGATAAAGGAGTTGGCAAATCCAAACTTGATGCCCAAAATAACTCTTCTATGCAGACGAAATTGTTGCCTCAGCTAGTCTTCTATATAATCGTTTGCATTGCAGCAGGAGAGTCATCACTATTCTTATACTACACTAGCTATGTCAGTGACTTTGTCCGCGTAGTTACTTTGGGCATTTAAGTCAAAGTCAAAAATCATTTATTTAAAGAATCTTTACATTTACTACCAGTTCTCAAATCAAGGGCGTAGAACGAACGAGAACTGGCAATAAACTCGCCGTCACTCCTTATATCCAAGTTTCATTTTACATTCTTGATTTACTTTTAATGCACTACATATTTTTCCTTGTAAGAGAAACCTCCTCCACACCCCAAGCATTTTTATCATTTAAATATTGATTAATGTGATAATAACCCTTTTCAAACAGTTTTTGTTTTACATATGATTTAAACCTATTTATTGAGAGTGCTTGCACTTCGCTGGGGGTTTTATTTAAGTATCATATGCAGTTACCTTGAAAAGAACTACTACTTTTATGGAGCATTTTGTTTGGTACACTTACTTTGTCCTAATTTTAAAAGTATCTATGTTTTTCCTCACATACAAAACATTTTCATAGATATATTGACTTGCCAGCGTTAGGATATTCAATGCTTTAAACTTATATCGAACAGACTCTCATGGGGAAAGACCACAAATCGATCGAATAGCCCGTTTCTAATATCGGCTGCATTGCCTCACAAAAGGTTACCATAAGACATTACACTTTGGAAGTAACTCAAGTAGACAAGCTTGGCTGTATTTTCATCAGTAAGATGTCGTATTTTCTTTACAGCAAAGGCTGCAGAGCTTAGTTTATTTGAAAATTTTTAATGTGTGGTCCCCACTGGAGTTTACAATAGAGTTATACCCAAAAACAACATTTTCGACAAAACCTATTTCCTCATCTTTTATACTATAATTTCTACTGCATTTAACGTTCGTTGTTACAAACTTAAGGCAAATTTGTTTGTAATTTGTCGTGTTCTGTCTTAAATAGTAGACATATTCTTACACTATTGCGCTTTTTTCTTAGATAATTTAAAGAGGAAAATTCAAAGTCTTTAGTACATATTTTTTGGGTATTTTGAACCATTATTGCAGGGTACGCAATGGAAACCCACAAGGTTGAAGAATTATTCCAGTTTATTTGGTTGTTTCTTTACTCGTATAAGTCGCAACTCAATGTTTTATATAGCCTTATTTAACCTTCTTCGATAACTGCTCTAACCAACATTCCAATGTTTTCCATTAGAAGCAGTAGTTCCTGGACTTAGCGCGTTCAGACAACAATCTTACCAACAATATTTTCTGAGGCGTTGACCCTGCGGTTCAATTCGTACACGTCCATAGCATAATTGAGCTCGGCCTCGACCTGGTCTGCGTGCTCCTTGTGCGGCACACAAAAGCAGTTTGTTACTTCCACGACTCCCTTGTCCGACGTACCTGCGACATAACCTATAATAGTACTTCACACCGCCTACTTTTACTATTCTTTTACAACAATCAATTAAATAAATTAATGAAAATGACAAAGGTCCAACTATTAAACTTGATACAAAAGTAATTTACTCTAAACTGTACTAGCTGAAGAACTCAAAATAGCCCGAGAGAAAGAGATGTTTTACTACATGGTCCATGTCAAATTACATCAATAAGAAAATTCAATAATCACCCAAGAGGGTACCGATGACGCGGTGCGAATCGGCATTTCGTCGCTCGTAAGCATCCACAATTTGAAATAAAACAACAGGATGAACTTTAACCACTAGATTGAGCGCCATGTTGTTGACGTTTGAAAACAAGAGTAAGAGGAAATTAGGCCATTTTGACATTCATAAGCTATTGACATTTCCTTCACTGTGGTGCCATCACAGAATAAAACCATTCTTATATTTAAATAAAACACTTTAACGGTTTAAAACGCGATATATTAGTTAAACTAAAAGTATTTTATTTAAATGTGTACTACTCGCGTGAACTATAGACAAAATTCTTATATACTGGCAAAGCAAAAATTAGTCGCAAGCCAGCTGCAAATTAAATAGCTGTCTAAGAACGACTTGAAGGTTTAAATACATTATTTTGTTAAATGTTTATGCGTTTATCGCGTAAATGGTTTCATTGCGACTAACTAACATGAATGTTATAATGTAACGATAATATAACGTAATTTAAATAAAACACTTTAACGGTTTAAAACGCGATATATTAGTTAAACTTATTTGAAAATGATTTTTAACTTCGGCCCGACGTTTCGGATGCTTTGCAGCAGCCGTGGTCACGGGGAGACCCCGTTTTTTTAAAAGTGTTTTATTCAAATGTGTACTACTCGCGTAAACTATAGACAGTATTTAATATAACGTAATATTATAATATTCGAGTTGAGATGGAGTCTCTAAGCTAAATTTGCCTTTTCTATACTAATGTTATAAATCTTGTTTGTTTGAACTCGTTAAAATCTAGATAAAATTATTTTAGTGTTCCTTAGCCCATCGGGAAAGCCTCGAGCAAACTAAGTTCTACAGCCTATGCCGTAAAAAAGATCAAGCAATTAACAAATATTAAAACAGCGCGTCTAGTGTACTTCAGTTATTTCCACAGTGTTATGATATACGGCATACTACTGTGAGGTAACGCTGCCGATATTGAATGCGTCTTTCGGTTGCAAAAAGTGAAAAAAGGACGGTCCGGGCTATCTATAGTATAGGATCTCGGGAGTCATTACTCCCAATATATTTATGAAAATATTTAAGTATGCCCATAAGAATAAAAGCAAGTTCAGCAAGAATGGTGATAGACATAATTTGAACTTAAGAAAGAAGGATAAACTAGGTACCTATCCCCAAATATAGGCTTCATAAAAAAACTAATTCATTTGAGGGGAATTCTATTCATATGTAGAATACATTGGCAGTTGAAAGTCATACAATTTTGATTGTCTCAAAAGGCGCATTATTGTTTGAACGATTACTTTAATGACAAGGATGCCTGGTAGTGATATGAATTGCACCGTAGGTTAATCGGCTCACTCAAAACATGGTTACAAAAGCCCGACTGAGTTTGTTGGGTGTTCTTCTTGGTTAAGTTGCTTTTTGAACACTAGATTCAAGACAGACAGACAGACAAACATCTTTTGACGAATCTAAATAATTTTTGAAATTTTAAACAGAAGAAAGTCAAATTTTGTTTATTTATCTTTTCTCAAGGAAGGTTTTAGGCTTAAACATCAGGCAATGTGACCAATTATTTTCAATCAGGGACACCTGTTGAAGGCCGGGTGATCAGTCCAATTCATCAGCTGACTATTTCAATGTGACCAATAGGAGCGAAGAAACAGGAGAAAGTGGTAAAATCGGGTAAAATCGTCTATCTTCTATAGCTTCTGTTGAGTGCCCTATGAAAATGGTTCAATGAACCAAAAAATATGTATGAAAGACTGATTCTCCTTTAAAAAATAAAAAAAAATTATGCAACATTATATGTCTATCCTGTAAGATTGACTCACAAGAAGCACGGGAAGCGGACGACGTCATGGGTTTTTAGTAAGTTATAGATTTTATATGGTTTTCTTCATAAATTAACTTGTTTAATTAAATCTTTGCAAAATCAAAAGAAAATGTTTGGGAGTAGCTGGGGCATACTGCTAGTCTTGTATAGAGTAAATATGTTCTTTGATTGTATTCATGGCTTTCAACCCTATCTTATATTATATGTATGTGTTATATGTTCCATGGGTAGAAACATCCATAATTTAGTTATCAGTAGACACATTAGTTATTGTGATTGAGGCGTAATTGAATTTTATTTTTTATATTAAACTAGCTGTGCATTAAGGTATTCATAATAAATATATCCATGGTATTGTTTATATTTATATGCTTATTTCAGCTTAATAGTTACTTTCGCATTTATAATATTAGTAAGTTCTATAACAATTATCCACACAACTTTTCATACCTCATTCAACCCCTTACTACCTTTTTTTCGCACACCAAAAGGTTTTACACAACTTGTCATGGAAAATGGTGCATTCAAGGCAGTCAATCTGTGTTGTAAGTGCTACTTTGCCGCAACACTCGCACTCCTACTCCCATTTTCACAAATATACTAACTCCCACTCTCACTCCCATTTCCAAAAAGTTAAAGAAGAAAGTTTCATTGGTCTAGTTTCATAAATCACGAATTTCCATACAAACTTTTATCCCCCTTTTCAACGCTTAACATCCCTTTTTTGGCATTAAAAAGTAGCCAATGTTTTTTCTCAGGCTCTAGAATACCTGTGTACCAAATTTCATTTAAATCAGTTCAGTATTTTTGGCGTGAAAGACAGATAGACAAAGTTACTTTCATCTTTATAATATTGGTAGTGATTGAGATAAGTAACACACTCAGTTTTCAATCTTTAAAGGTTATTTTGAGTTTAATAAATATTTATAATAGTTTTTTGTACCACCACATATGCACAAATATCTACAAAATGTTAACTAAGGAAGGATCTCATTTCTCCAAAACAGGTAATGCCGTATGTATTCTTATGCCATGCATCTCAGCTATTTCAGTTTTTAAGGTATCAGTAACAAGGCGGTGTTGTTTCACTCTTGATAAACCAACAAATTCCTTTGCTTCTATACTAATCTGTAACATTAATTATCTCTTTAAAGTTATACTTCATAGTATTTCATTATATTTTCATAGGAAGACCTAAATGTGTTCTATATATTGCAGTCAATTTACCTCATACATTGCCCCACATCCACCGGAGATATCTTCGATGCTGACATAGGTGATTCCCGGCATTGCTCGCTTTAGTACCTCTGTTAGCTTTTGTTCTTTGGTCACACTATTTTGTTCAAAGGCATTACCATTCCCGCCCACTGCACGAATCTAATTCGAATAAAATTACATAAATTGGATTGGTAGTTCATTGAAATATATTATTGTACTCCCACTCCACTTATTTTTATATTAAAATACTTCCGTACCAATTTATTTCGAAGAGGTTTTGAGGCTTTAAAAAAGTAACGAAACATCCCGTCTACTTTACTTTGCGCCTCAAATATCATTGATTAAACTCTGTAATTATTTTTTGATATATATAATTACTTCGTTTTCCGAAACATATTATGAAATGTTTTGACATTTCTAAGTTGGGTTTTGCAGGTTATGGATGAAGTATAAATGTGTAGGTAAAATCAACCCCGATAAGTCACACCCATAGTCGAAACTGAACTATGAATGGCGCTAAATTTGAAATTTACTTGTTTTTATGATACTTTATTCCAAATCACGGTAAGTCCCCAAAAAACTCACTAAAACGAAGGTTAAAATCGACGATTTATTTCAAACTCCGGTATGTCTATAGATAAGTTAAAATCAAACTCAAGTAAGTCCACATTGACCAATCACAGCAAATTTAGCGTCCAAGATGGCTGTTAGTTAGAAGATATTTGAGAACTTACACTTCGTTGTCGTTATTTTATTGATTGTTTGGGGAAAATGCATGATAACAATGTAAGAATTTGTGTGCTGAATCCTGAAAAAGCAAAGAAGATGTATGTGTCAAATGTTAAGAAGAATAAGTCGAAAAGAAGGCTAAAAAGTAAAGCAAATCCTAAGTAAAGTTTTTGCAACCGTTAACGTTTTGAAAACCAGGGTTGTACAAATGTTAAGAATTAAACATTTGAATTTTTTTTTTTTTTCTATTAAAATGTATGTATGTGTGTGTGTATCATTTAAAAGGTTCTTTCCATTTTGAGATAAGTAAATATTGTAAACGTATTATCGAATACGAACGTATAACGAAATAGTGCTTCGTTATTAGAAAAAGGAAAAAGTATGATCAATATTCATACTCAAGATTGACATAGTTCCTTCTATAAAATTGAAGATATAAAAAAAAATATTTCATAAACATTTTGGCACTGACTGGTATCACATCCCTCAGTTGAAATATTATACAATTCTTGCAAAGTAACAGAACTAGTTGGTGACAGGGAAGAAGACATAATAAATAATTCCGAAGACTATATCATGGACGAGATCTTAGATTTTGTTTTATTAATCTACTAAATTAAACTACTACATGGTAATAAAAAAATCTGTGTTTTATTTTACGGTTTAGTAAAATATTATGATGAAGCAACCCTAATTATGGGATTAATATAGATTTGTCAAAACCAAGTAAGTCTGTAGCTATTTTTCAACACCCGTTACGTCCATAGTGGTATTTTTCAAACTCCGATATAATGCTTTTAGTTTCAATCAAACACCGATATGTCCAAACTTTAACATGGTTTTAAAGCATAATATCTTATTAAAACTTTATTTTTATATATTCCTTATACTCACTAACGCCTATATAAATCCCCAATTGCTGAAATTTCCATGAAATACAGTAATCAGTAGCTAAAAACACATTTCTCTCATTTCCCAAGTTTCGTTTATGGTGGACATACCGTGATTTGATATTTGCCTACACAAATAATGGTTGAGCAAAAAGTCTTTTCGCATATAGGTACAATGTTGTACATTATAGTATGTAACGAGGTGGTTGATAGAGCAACTAGCCATGGTGTTAAAACAATCTAATTTACTCAGTAAGAAATTAATAATAATAATACGTTTGTACGTATCCGTATTTTTCGTAATGTTGAAATAGCAAATTTTATACAATTAAAAAAATTAAATGTGATGTTTATGGATATATTGCACTATCTGTGAAAGTAGGGCAAACTTTATTTAAACATCGATTAAATTAACAGCTGGTAAATACTATTACTAATATCTATGTTCTTTGTTTTTTCAATTCGAAACATTTGTTGTAGTTTAATACAGCTAAACTTTTATTTTGTATTACTAATGTTGGTAATCGATTATGGGATTAGTAACTTATTTGTTTTCATAATCGAATGATGTTACTAATTAGTAATACTAATCGTGCGCTCCTTGACTTTAGTTGTTGAAACAATGATAGATACTTTTATTTACTGGTGTAGTTTGTTTTGTTTACTACGATATTGTGAGACGTGGCGCTTTTCACCTTTTAGTGGATTCATCAAATTTAAAAGTATGTTAACCTTTTTTAATTGTCTAAAAGTGTACATACGCCTTTTAGTTTTAAATAACCTTTTAATAAATAAATGTTCATTTCCTTCATGTATTACTTGACAATTTTGTACTTTTTAAAATTCTAAACAAATATTTAAATAACCTATGAATCTTTGCATTTAATCCAAGAAATATTGTTAATCATTAACCGTTTTATTTCAGACTGACTGATTTCTGAAATTGCCGCGATCATCTAAGAAACTAGTAACTTATTTGGGAAACCTAAATACAAAAACAATAAAAAGCGGAAAAATATCAACAAATATTCCTCTAGTTTTATTATTTTATCGTCTTCCAATAGAATATGCTCGTAATAAAAGGTTCACATCCGACATTGTACTTAACGTTTGGTGTGTGGCGTGAAAGCGAGCGAGAAGCCATAGTGCGTTCTCCTAACTTAGAATTATTAGTAACTACTAATTATCCTTCTCTATTGTAACTAATCATCATTTGTAACATTTCATAATCGAAGGATTTCATTAGTATATTTCATAATCGACCCACCTCTTCTTTTTTATTACAATTTCGTAATGATATTTACTATTAATAAATTAATTTTAAGAGACAATTTGAATTTCATGTAAAAGAAGCGCCAGAAAATGAGCAGTGAGGGGGAAAAGGGCGCCCGGAAGGCAAAGTAAAGCTTATTTTTTATTTATTTTGAACATCACTATTTTTCGGTTCTGTTTTACATTAAAGTCTTGAAGCCTTTGTTTATTATAAAATGTTCACTAGGTGGTTATTTATTAACAACAATGAATAGGAAATGGTCCACCTTTAAGGTCAACTACGAACTATATAACTTAAATACACGTGGTTATTTCCTTTTAAGTACGTAGGTAGGCTTTGCCACAAGCTCATGTACAACCAAATCCAAATTTAGAGGTGTGTAATGTCAATTATCAATCTGCAAATGTAGTTTAGTCATAGTCACTTTATAATAAACAATCACAGTAAGTTCTTTTAGTGTAGTATTATTATATATAGAAACTAGGAGTAGAGTCGGACTGAGCCATCGGCGCCGGCCGCAAACAGCCAGGGCTGCGTGGGATGAAAACGCAAGTCGAGCACGCACAGGTCGTCACGCTTTTCCGGTCCTCGCAACTGCTTCAGAGGTACTAGCAAAGGGTTCTGCAATAAATCATTGTACACCATGCCATGCGATACCACGATGTTCTGGTCGTCGCCGCCAGAAGCAAACAGAGGGTAGCGCCGGTGGAACGTGACGGCGCGCACCGCTCCGCCGTGCAACCGCAGCGTTTGATACGGCTTACCGGACAGTTCTAAGTCGAACCATATGCACTTGCGATCGTATGAGCCCACGAGCAGGTTGTCGCCACCCGGGTGCACCGCGAGCGAGCTCACCCACTGAGCGCCCGTCATCAGTTTTCGCACCAGTTCCTGTTTCACGAGATCGTACACGCGCACAGCACGTTGCGTCGCCACGAAGAGACGCGGCTCGTGTGGGTGGAACGCGGCGCACTGCACGAGACCCTTTGCGGTGCGGAAGGGCAGCTGCGAGCGACGCCGAGATACTTGATGTACACAGACGGAGCGGGCGCCTCCGTCACGCACTGTCACAGCCAGATAGTCGCCGCGGGCGTGCCAGCTGACGTGGGCCAAGGGCTTGAAGTGGTGCACTTGGAGGCGTACGCCGAGTGCGACTCGCGCCGTCGTCACATCCTGCCATTGTACGCAGGATCGCGTGCGTTCGTCCATTTGAACGTCGTGCGCCGGCGGCGGCTCCTCGAGCAGTCGGTCCGTTCGCTCAGCCACTCGATGCGCACCGATACCTGCGCCAGGATTTAGCAGTAGCAGCTCTGGGCCCACCGCGGCTGCTAGCAGGCTGAGTCCGCTAACTGGTGTCCAGAGGGCCCGCGTGACGGGTTCACCGAGCGACACCGTTCGTAAGCAGCGGCCGGTCGAGGTCTCCCAAACGCGCAGTGTGCCGTCTTCACCGCCCGACACTAAGTACTGCCCGCTTGGGTCAAGGTCTATGGAACGAACAAGTCCCTCATGACCTTCAAATCGCAACGCTTCGGCGGTGGGGAACGGTTGGAGGTCTCTCGGAGAGGGCAGCTTTGGAACAAGGTCCTGCGCGTCGATGGTCAGACGCATCTTGATCGCACGCGGAGCGAGGTACAGGTCCAGACAGCGTAAAAAGCGCTCGCGAATGAAGCGCGGGTATGCCGAAACTTCGCGCAGCGACCCGTGCTGTGTCGGCAGGAAAGTGTACTTGCGCTTCCACGGGGTCTCCTTCAGCTTTTCCCACTCTTTCATCTGCCAAAAAGAATTTCATTTTAATTAAGATAAAAGATCCAATATTGCTGGCTGTGTCCATGGCTTGTTTGTCAGTTTGTTAAGGTTGGTAAGAGTACAGAATAGTAAGCAGTTGTTCGTAGGAACATAGGACAATTTTGAGCATTGCTTCATTGTCAAAATACTGGTCGCCTTTTGCCCCCCTAGATAACATTAAGTCAAGTAAAACAATTTTGTTAATAAATAAACTTACAAATGATTAAACTATGTCATATGCGCATAAATTATAGGAGTCTTATGTGCTTATATAGAGGTCTTATATGCTTCCGGCGAAAATATTATGTAGCACCAAATAAATGCTTTTGAAATTTTAGTACAAAAAATGTGACTCACCTCTCGCTTATCTAACAAATACTCGGGTGGTGGGTTATAGCTCTCAGCGTGCGAGGGCAGCGGGCGGCGCGGGGCTGGAAGGTGACGCGGAGTGGCGCGACGCTGCACGGCGTCTGGATCGGGCCCGCCCCACAGGTCGTAAAAGGCGCGTTGAGAGCGAGACCGCGCGCGCCTTTCAGAGGCCAGTTGACGGCGAGTCTTTGTCCAGCCCATTCGGAGCGCGTGCACGATTCGCGACACCTGCAGCTGCTCGGAGCGCGACGGCAGGAAGGAGCGCTTAGATTCAGGAAAGGCGCGCACCGGCGTCGCGAGCACTTCGCGAGTGAACCATTCCGTCCACGGCTCGTATTCGTCGTGCGTTTCTGAGGGAACGTTGCCATTGCGTATCCGCTCTATGAGCTTCAAATCGTCCTTAGACAATATCACGTCTTGACCGGTGGAGGGGTCCTTTACGGTACGCCAGAACTCCGGATCTTCACATTTTCTGCAATTGAATGATTACGTAAAACAGTCGAGCAGAGAAATAGACAGTAAAGAAGTATAGGATCAAGTACCTTAGAAACTCATCGATGTGGTCCCTGGTCGGAGGGCGGGCTATGCGGCGTCCGTCGAGATCGTAGCCAAGGTGCTCATACTCGCTATACCACCAACGGGGCACATCGCCCGTCGTGTTCACTCGATCTTCCTCATCGCTTGTGTCGCCAGATTCATACTCGTCTGCATGTACATACACCATCACCAATTACAATATCAAATGCTATGCATCAATAGAATGAAATTCAGTTGAACACAAGGTAGCTACTATAAATGTTGAGAAGACCTCAAATTATAGTACAAAACCAACAAAATCTGCTGTTTAAAGCAAATTGAGAACCTATTTATTTTTAAGTTGGTAAAATGGCAATATATACTTGGCAATTATAAATTTATGTCATTTATTGAAGTGTCTGTCGCTATAAGACATTATTTGTTATTTTGAAATATAATTACTGCACTGCGTCAAGTTCCAAACAAAACGGTTACCTCTCTGCTGTACAGGTTTAGTAGTTATGGCTGCCTCACTGATCTGGGTCGCCAGTACATGAATGCTATTCTTGTTTTGAAATAGGTTACTTTTTGCAGCATTTTTCTGATGATTTGATGTTTGCCTATTCCTGGCTGACTCAGCTCCACTATTGCTGTTTTTTTCATCACTCTCTGAACTCACCCCTTCTGAATCATCTCCTTCAGAATCTGTCAATTCCTATAAATTTTTGGTAATGTTTAGAATAACAGTCAAGCAGGTAACTCATATACAGTAGAACCTTGTTAAGTCGAACCTCAATAAGCCAAAAACTTCCACATCTTTCAATAAATATGTGAGTCACCTCTGCAACTTGAACTTTCATTTATTTACCTCTCTTATTTAAAATTTATAAGAATGAATCTTAACCTTTTTATGTCGAATCAAAATCTGCCTAAGTCGAAAACTCTATAACTCAAATTTTTTGGTGTCTCCCTTGATGTTCGACTTATAGAGGTTCTGCTGTAAATGGGAGACTTGATAAAAAATGAAAGGAATAGAAATCATACATACTGAAGATTCACCTGATGACGATTGATGATCAATATCACCAAGTACTGAGTCAACTTCATCTTCGAACAGGACCTTCTGCAAACAACAATTATTAGTATTCAGCTATATTCAATGGGATTCAAGTAAATTATGGTATACATAATTTGCTTGACTTACATCTTGTTCTGTATCAGAGTTGATGCCTGCTTCATTTTCTGAATCTGTAGCATCTTCTTTGTTATCTTGAATTTCGCCATTTAAAAAATCTTCGTCGTCGTTGTCACTATTACCACTAAACTGAATAAAATATGCACAACTTAACTAAAATTTTAGTTTACTAACACTTTTAAATATACCTGTAACTGGTCAAATTCTACATACAATGTAAAGTATTCTATGTACCAGCGTACTATCGAAGATATAAAAGACAACGATTATTATGCAGAGAATTTTGGTTAATTGCCATACTTACATCTCTCGGTGAGCAGGTGCCGGCATCTTTACTTTCATCAATAGGGTGTTTTAACTTTCTTTTTAATAGGCCCACACGGAATGGAGGCATGATATTAACATTTCCTATAACTGATATGGATTTCTAAGTGGAGAGCTTCAATCTTAATTCTTATTTAAATAATAACAACATAAACCACGTGCATATAATGCTCTTTTACTTATGTTGTATTTGACATTAAAATCGTGACAATTGTCATCTATGTCATTAAGATTATTTTATTTTACAAAATAGTTGACGAGGCCTTTCGGCCATGTATAAAATATGATATTTCCAACACCAATTATTCACGTTATAAATATATATGAGGTTTAAGAAAGCAAAGAACTTAGAGACTTAAAAATTACTACTGTTTCTATTATACTATACACTCAATTTTTTTAAGGTAGAAACCACAGTAATCTGTGGTGTCAACTTTTAAGTGTTATACGTATTTTTTACTTGTAACACCGCAATTCTAATTTAAAGTTTACACATTCTAATTTATTTAATACGTATGCATTCGCGTGTAAAAATGTTATTTATTTTGTATAAATCATTGCATTAATAAAAATTTTGTTTTACTATAAATGTATCTATGAAGATTTTTATCTGCTTTATTGTTTTATAGTGTCTACGACTAGTGATTCTATTGTATTTATTTAGCATATATAAGTAATGACCGTATTCTTCTAAACGTCTATTTAAAAAATACAGTGTGTCGTTTAAAAGAATACGGTCTTTGCCTGAGATCGTTGGTCGATATCCATATCTGTATCTACTACAGATCTGTCATTTGTAGTAGATACAGAGATATAATATCTCGCTATTGGCTACAATAATATATATTCTATGATTTCTGATGGCTTGCTACCAACATAGTATCTGTGGGTTGGTGTGTTGCATTCATTTTTGAACAGTAAAAATCTAACAATTTAGCTCAAAACAACAAAATGCAGAATGTTAACATAAACACAGTTTAGTTTTGTGTTTATTGAATCGGCTAATAAAAAAATCGTAGCGCTCAATTTAAAGATGGTTGTATGATCGTTGAGTTTGGACGGTGTTTGTTCCGGAATCGGTTAGATAGCGAAGTCACGGGAGCAGCTGAGTCGGGAGAGAAATGTCGGGATCGAGCGTGACGACGCCTAGCGGCGACCCTTCATTTCTAGATGAGCGGGATCTAGAGCCGCGTACCCCTATGAAGCGTCTCGGCTCCACCAGGAAACTAGCCGCTTTCAACAGTTAGTGATTCCACAATATTTTTTACTATGTCCCTTACAATCCTCTGAGCTGGACTCAGACCTCGCTCAGGACTCAGATGTTAGCTATTTCTAATACTAAAGTGTACTTTGAATAAGGAGTTTGTGCTAACAAAATTTCCTTTTACTGCATTTCTTCTAACTGCACCTGATATAATTATATAATAAAAAAATATTTTTGAAATAAAAATAAATTTGGTCATTAATACTTTCAACTGTACAAAACTTTACTTTTTCAATTGACATTAAAAACATTGAATACCCTTTAGTATTAACAGCATGGACATTTAATTTATGTTATGTGATGGACAAGTGTTATTTTTGGTTTACAAATCTTTAACTGTGGATTACAATCAGTCGTGATGTTAGTTGTCATCTTCAGACCCTTGATTAAAACCAGAATCCTCAGGGGAAGCTTAATACTAAACATTTACAATTAAATGTTAATGAAACAGTTAATTGTAAATGAAATAATTGTCATTTTTGAAATAATATTTAATTGGGTGAATTGTTCAATTTTTTTCCTTCTGTTATAACTATAGTGTAGAGCCTGTTTGAAAGTGGCATTTTGGTTTTTTCTTATATTAAAAATTACCAATGATATAACAATTTTAACTTTTCCTTTGTTACATTTTGTCGTCTAACTTTATATATATAGCGTCCTATAATCATGGACCTGAATCATGGACCCACACCAATCTCATTGGTGTGGGTCCATTATTAGTCCCCTTTCCCTCTGTATGCTTGAGGCAGACGTAGACATAATTCCGTCTCGCCAGAATTAAAGAGCTTTCCGTAAACATTATTTCATCGAACAGCGATTAGAGAAACGAGCCGTCACATCTGCGAACCACATGCCCGGGTTCGTCCGACAAATCTTAACTTACGTGTGAGAAACGAAATTCATCGATCTCTATCGAATCCATTGCAAGCGCGAGTCTAAAGATAGCACTGGTGACTCACATTGTGGCGCCGCTCGCAGCTCGGCTGCGAAGACATCGAAGCCGTCGTCGGTCAATCAACGGACCCACTGTGTTTTTCTACTTTACATTTCCATATTTAAATATTTGAATACGTATTGTCGTAATGGACATCGTCATTCAGCGTGCATCACTATTGTTATCGTTTATTTAAGCCTCGCTCCATTATTCCATTGTCAATCGTCGCATCCAGCTTCCAGCCGCCGTCGCCCGCCCACTCGACTCAATTTACGAAGTAGCTTGATAATCCTCATGCGTATTGCGAATGACTCATCGACCTGTGCTCTACTCTCGCATCCGAGCATTCGTCCCGCGGCGGGAGGCTCGCATGCGCCCCGGAAGAGGGGCGCGGGGCCGAAGGACTTCGGAGGGAGGCTGCCAGTCGGCGGCGCGCGGCCGCCATGTTCCAATGCATCGTGCATCCGCGACAAGAGTGGCCTTTGCCCTCGGAACTGGCCTCGCACGCCCTTCCCGGTATTAAGGGCTTCGGCCTCATCTAATATAAGAACCCGAGCCCCTAATGTCTCGCCTAGTAGAGTTGGATGGAATTCTTATTCTCAACTTTATGATTTTTATACCTAATACCTACCTTCGAGTAACACTGAATTATGAATATTTTCGAATAACAAATTGTATACACAGGCACCCTATTCGCGCGAGAGCTTTTTTACGGACGTTAAAACGCGTTCATATACAACAAGTGCATTCCCAAGTATATGTTTACACGACAGTATTTTTTTTTCGCGCCGTGTTTCATTTTTAATTTTGGGCTTTGGAAATAGACCATACGTAACATAATACTATTTGTCACACTAGCGCTAAAAAGCGTCGGAACTGCAGTCATTGCGCAGCGTTCAGTGTTGTTAGTGAATGTATTTAGGCCCTAGACGTTAGCAGGGTCTTCGCTGTCACGGTAGCATTGTATGGCTAATAATAATTAACAAGTCGTGGTTCCGATCCCCACCGAGTCTTACGTGTTTCTAATTAGTTTATAATTTCAACGCTGGGTTTAAACTCAACGCTTTTCTAACATGAACATGGCTCTAGGCCTGATACGCACTAGAGTTTTTTTTAACGTCCGTTAAAAAAGCTTTCGTGCATATTAGGCCTTAAGGAAGACGGCCGCCTGCCGGCGCGGGCGGTGCGAATCCACCATGTACCTACATATTATTATTATGTAGTCGTGCGTCAGACCAATGAAACGGAGAGGAAATTGCATTTAGAACGTTTGTCTGTAACTTGACTTATGTAGTAATTTAAAACGAATAAGTAGCATCCTGCTATGTGATCGGTCCATAAAACTAAACTGCGTGAAAACTAAACGTGAGGAGATTTCAATACTCTACTTCTCACTTGCACCACTGGGTCCATCTCTCTCATATGGCCCGCTAGATGGCACCGCAAGTTGCACATGTCGAGGCACGCGACTTCGTACCGTGCCGTTGTTTGTTGGTTCGAAAGAGAGTTAACCCACGTTATAGTTTTTCAATTTTTGAAATTAAATAAGTTTACTACATGTTGTGCATGTAATAGTCGTCTTCCAATACTCGTAGTTGAGGAGTGTTGTTTAAGTTCTCAGAATATCTCCAATTTCCAAGAGTACAACTCATTAAAAAAAACACACTCGCTTTAAAATGAAATGGGTAGGTATATAAGTTTACTTATTTTTAACCAGCTGACCTTGCACACGTCGTCGTGTCATATGAAGTATCGCTAGGCCCGTTCCAATTTGTGTGGACTTCGGTATATTGATATAATTATTTTAACTTATCTATCTAATTACGTCCGCTGCGTGGGTATCCGATCGCGCGAATCCCGGTCCAGTGCCGACGAATCGCGGCGGCGCCTTAACGATCTTTTAAATTCGTAATATCCTTTGAGTACGATTTAAAAACTGGCATTGCAAGGATGCGATATTTTTCAATATTTATAATTTTAAAGTTGTAGGTACTATCTTTCAAATGGAAAAGGCGATTGAAACAAAGAGCTGAGTGCAGCGTTCTAATAGGAACCCCCAGCCCCAGTCGTTTATCCATTACAGACACGCACAAAAATACAAATGCAACTTTATAATATTAGTGTATATTTATTTATCTATGATCCGATGTCGCCTCACGTCTATGGGTACCGTACAGCCTCTTTAATGATATGAATATTTCAATAAATTTGTCAGGAATAGGGTAGAGTGTTAGTTAAGTTACTCTCCACTCGCATTACAGATATTCGCGTTCAACTTTCGGAGCAGGCGCGTGTGGTTGAAGCGAGGGCGGAGGCTGCCGCGAGCGCCGCTGGTGAACTGCACGAGTATTGCCGCCGGCGAGCGGACCTCGAGCACGAGTACGCGCGCTCCCTGGACAAGCTGGCCCGCGCCGCGGCTCCCTCGGCGCGGCGCCTCAAGCGCGACCACGCTGCGCTCGCCTGCCTCACGGCCGCGCTCGACACGACGCGCCAGCTCGCTAAGGACCATGCCGCGCTCGCCGACCTGTACGCCGGTCCGCTCGCCTCGCGGCTGCAGCGGGCGGCCGACGACGTGCTGCGCCTACACCGCAAGTGCCGCGACATCGTCGCCGAACGCCAGGAGGAAATCGGCGCGGCGTTGGCTGAGGCGGCTGTCGCCGGCAAGGCGCACGCGGCGGCCGCGCAGGAGTGGCGCGCGACGGCGCTCAAGTTGCGCAACGCCCACGCGGCCCGCGATGCGTCGCTCGCTGTCGATCCACCGCGCCATAAGAAACTCAAGGCGCTCGACAAGGAGCTCGAAAAGGTGAGCGCCTCGCGAGGGCATCTTAGGGTGTGCGAGTCGAAGCTCTACGGAGCTCTATAGCGCCACTGTACTTTGTGTTGCAGAGACGGGCGCGGCACAGCGAGGCGCGAGCCAGGGCGCTGCGGGCTCGAGCCGACTACGTCCTCAGCCTCGAAGCGGCCAATGCTACGCTGCAGCGCTACTACCTTGACGATATCGCTGACATAATGCTGGTAGGTTCTCACTTCTCGGCTGACCTTTGTGTCCGCGGGCGACATTGCCCGATCTATAAATTTGTGCATTGCAGTGCAGCGAAGTCGGCTTCGAGACGGTCGTCGGCCGCGCGGTACGCACGGCGGGAGCAGCGGAGGGAGCGAGGGCTGCGGCCCTCGCGAGCGCAGCGCGCGCTCTCGCAGGCGCGGCTGACGCCCTCGACGCGTTCGCCGATCGTCAGCGCACGGTCTCCGCGCACCCGGCCGCTTTCGCACTCCCCAGACCTCTGCCCTACGCCGGCGAGCCCCCGCCGCAGCAAGACGCGAGTATGCGCGAGATAGTAGGCGGAGCGGCGCCCGAAGCCGACGAAGCGAGCGAGGCGGTGCGGCGCGAGCTAACGCAGCGCCTCGCTCAGTTGGAAGCGGCGGCGCGGAGCTTACGCGCCGAGTGCCGCGAGCACGCCAAGACTCTCGACGCCGCCGAGGCCGAACTGGTGCGCCAGATGGAAGGGCCCGACTCTCACTGGGACGTCTCCGGTCTCTTCGGTGTTGCGATGTCGGCCCCCGCATACGTTTCTTCGCCCGCCCCGCCCGCCTCTCACGAGGACGACGACGCCCCCAAGAAGGACCAGGAGGATTACTACTTAGCGGTATGCGTGCACTTCGCACTAATATTAATACTTATAAATAACCAGTAGTTTCGTCATAGTTTCGTTTTTGATTTGCAGAAGTTTCGATCTTACGTGTCGTGCGCGGGAAGACTGGCAAGACTCGAAAGTAAGGCGGCCGCCGTGCGCGAGCGCCTGTTGCCCGCGTCGCCGTCGTCGTCAAGCGGAGGCCCGCTGCGCTCGCCGCCGTCGCCGCCGCGTCGGGCGGGCGCCGGAGGCCGCCGGCGCGGTCACTTTGCCGCCCCGCTCGACGATCGGCTACCCACCCCGCTGGTGTCGTGCGTGCGTGTCATCGCCGGATACGGGCTACGCCATCAGGGCATTTTTCGCGTGTCCGGCTCGCAGGTGGAAATGCAGGCCTTGCGCGCGGCCTTCGAGCGCGGCGAGGATCCCCTGGTGAACGTGCGCGACGCGTCAGACATGAACTCCGTGTGCGGGTTGCTCAAGTTGTACTTGCGTGAACTGCGGCCTCCACTGCTGCCGCCGCAGCTGCAGGAGCGGCTCGTCCGCATCGCCGCGCTGCCGGATGACGCGGTTTTCGTGGCCCGTCTGCGAGACACGCTGGCGCTGCTGCCCCTGCCTGCACTGCTCGTCCTGCGCTACCTGTTCGCCTTTCTCGCGCATCTCGCCGAACACAGCGAGCACAATATGATGGACGCGTGGAACCTCGCCATCTGCCTCGGGCCGACGCTGCTACCCGCATGGGGCGAGGGAGGCGACCAGGTGGCTGCGCAGAATCTCGTCAACGAGCTCGTCAAACGCACCATCGTACACCACCGCGACGTGTTTCCGCAGGATCTTGCGCCGCACACACTCTACCGCCGTCCGAGCCTCACTGTCGACGCGGATCGGAGCAGGTGAGCGCGCGCGGAAGGACCGCTGCGGTGGCGTCCCGTGCGGCCGTAGAGGCTGGGTTAACAGGGCACTTTCTCAGTTTCAGTGAAAGCGAGGTGTACGGTGAAGAGGGCGGAGGCGAGGAGGAGCCCGAGGCCGGAGGCTCCGCGCGCGACGATTCACTGTACGCGCACATCGACACGGGTGAGCGCTTTGCCCCATACTCGCCCCTCGTACCCGTAAAGGACATATTGTCAACTAAAATATTTTCTACCACAGTAATGCACTTTCAAGTATAGTATCTGCATTTAGATTTCAAACCTCGGACATTTTGATTCAATGTCTTAAGATTTGAGGCAAAACAATAAACCATAGAGATTATATATATATATCTACATAAGTTTTTATATATATTCCTTCGCAGAGGGCGAACTGAGCGACGACCCCGCAGAGGAGGAGGAAGAGGCATGGAGCGAACCGCGCGATAGGTGAGCCGATATAATGTACCCTCTCCCACTCACTACGAGCCCACATGCTCATTTCCCGACTGAGTTAAAGCTACATTGTGCTTGCCCCCAGGTGTGTCCCGGAGGAAGAGCGACTCGCGCAGGTACCCAGACGATAACACTTTGCCGACGCTTGTTTGCTTTTATTCTGGTTAAGAAGATAGTTCGACAGAAAATGGCGGAAACTAATGCGTCTGTTACTGCGAATGTTCGAAAAGCGAAAGTCGAGGTAGTCTCGTCCCTATTGTGCATGCCTAGGGCACCGACGACGCACCGCGGCCATATCGAACGTTCACAGTGACGGGTCCGCTTTTGCGCGCCGCTGTTAAGTCGCTTTTCCGAACACTTCGGGCTTTGGATCGTCAAGTCTAAGCCGTAGAGTCTAATGGGCATTGTGTTGTAGCCCGAGCGAGCCCGCAGCCCGACGCCCGACGCCGAGCTTGCCGCCGTCGCAGCCGCCCCGCACCCCCTCACCGCCGATGCCTGCGCGTGAGTATTGTTGTGTTGTGTACCTGCAATCGTAAAGAATACAGGAGTTGACGTTTATGGTTTTATGGCTGTTCCTCCATCAGAGTTTATTCGCCTCCCCTCTTCCGACAACTCGAGATAATATTAACGGCTGATCCAGCTTTGGCGCCTTTATTTGTAAATAAATTCTTTATCTATACTAATATAAATTCCAAATAAAATAAAATAAAAATAAATAATTACAAAGTTGAAGAGTTTGTTGTTTGTTGAAACGCGCTAATCTCAGGAACTACGGGTTCGAATTGAAAAATACTTTTTAATAAATTGTATAAGGCTTTCACGGCCATTGTTCAGCATGTCATTGTCTCGCTCACATCGGCCGAACAGCCCGAAAAACTATACTTAATACTGAAAATACTTTTTGTTTGAAAACTTTAGTATTTTTTACACGTTACTGCACATGAAGGCACTATATAATTTAAAAATCGAAAATAAGTTGAATTTTTAAATGCTTACTCCTCGCGTAGTACAGACAGTATAGAAATACTTTTGTTGATGCTATATTTTAATTGTCGTGCAATAATCGGTTACTTCGTTCCAGAAGGCTAGCGGAGAGCACGCCCGACCTCGTGCTGGACTTGCCGGCGCGGGAGCTCGGCGGCCCTTCGTGCCCGGCCGACACGTTCTTGCACAACCGTGACACGCTCAAGAAGCGGCCGGCGCCGCCCGCGCCCCACGCGAGTGCCGCCCCCGCCCCGGCCAGTCCCGTGCCCGCCAGGAACACGCTGCGCGTCGCCGCCAAGTTCGCCGAGCTGACGCTCACGGGAGGTTCACTGAAGCCCGCGCTCGCGGCGAAGCCAGCCCTGCTGCGCCGGCCCACGCCCCCCGCGACGGCCCCCGCCGCGCCGCCGCAACACGAAGACTCTTCGCGTCAGTTGCCACACTGAGATTATGTTGTGATCATGTTCGACTCGAGTGTATATTTTTGTAAGCGCTTTTATTATTGTATCGACGACGAGCTCGTGTATCGCTCGTCGTAACGTATCGTATATTATCGTATTTTTGTATCGCCCCGGTCTGTATCCGCGCACAATAAACAGTATTAGCCGAAATCAAACCGAGAGCATTCATTTCAATGTATTTATAATTTATTTATATTTAAAACAAAACAATCGAATCGTCACAGTAGATAATAGAGCGCAAACGGGAATCGGCGCCTCAGTATCTCAGGCAGTGCTCATGGTGCAGAGCGTGGTGCAGGGGTTGAGGAGCGGCGTTCTCCTTGTCCCTTGCGTAGTGTTGAGGTGGAGGCGCGCCGGGGGTCGGAAAGTCGGTTGTCGTCTGCAGCGGGGGCGCCGGCGGCGGCTCGTATTCGTCGCCGGAACCGTCCGACGCCTCGAGGTAGCCGAAAAGGCGCGCCGCGCCCGCCGCGCGTCCTTCGCGACGCCTCGCCGTCGCAACGCCGGCGACCGCGCTGCCCGCGGATGACCCCGCCGACGGAGCTGCGGCCGCAACGCTGCCGACTTGCTGCGACGCGTTTGCGAAACCGCCGCGCCCGACGCCGCTCGGCACTTTCAGGTTACGGTTCTCGATGTGACTGAAAAGAAAAGCGATTCGTTAGAGTTCGCGCTGGAGGCGAAACTCGAACAGTCCGGAGCGAGACGACGGCATACTCACTGCTGGTCTCGGAGGTGCGCGGCGAGGTGAGGTGCGTCGTCCGCGAGGAAGGGGCACTTGGCGCAGGCCTTCTTGTTGTGCACCTTGTGCACGTGCGTGGCGAGGCGCTCAGCCCGCGCCGCCTTGTACTCGCAGAGTGCGCATGCGAACGGCTTGAGGTGCGTATTGAGGTGGCGCTTCAGGCACCAGTTGTCCACGCCCGACCACGCGCAGTAGCAGCACGCGTAGCGGCGCTCGCCCTGCGGAGCGACACGCTCGTTTGAGACGGAAGCGGCACCGACGGGGTCGGTTCGGTCGGAACCCACCTTGCGTCTCACCGGGCTGGGCGGGGGCGCGGCCCCCTTTGCGCCCTCCGCCTTGACGAGCGGCGCCCGCTCGAGCTTGACTGGCGGCGGCGCTCGACACTCCGCCGCGCCGTCGGAGGGGCCCTTGGGCGGCGCGTAGTGCGGAGCCAGGCCGGGCGCAGGCTTCCCGGCCGACGCGGCGCGGCGGATGCGGTTGAGGTCGTAGGGCTGGTCGCGGTGCATTCGCAGGAAGTGCTTCTTGACGTGGTCGGCGCGATTGAATTGCTTCTGGCACAAGTAGCAGTGAAAGGGTTTTTCGTCCCGGTGGATGTTCTCGTGGCGGGTAAAAAGGTCGCGTCGGTCGGTGGCGTAGGGACAGGCGGCGCACGCGTAGCGCTTGCCGGCCTCCGCGACGCCCACTCCCGCAGCCGCCGCGACTCCCGCGACACCGGCCGCCTCGCTCTGTTGCGGCTGGTCGACTGCGCCTCCGCCGCCGCCTCCGCCGACGCCGACGCCGACGCTCGTGTTGGCCGAGTTTCTTCTGTCTGTCCGAGCGGCTTCCACCTGTGCAAATGCAATCTTGTGAAAGGTGTTCCTAGATTCCTTTAAGACTTACATCTAGCTAGCTATATGTTCTCCGAGACATGTATTCATATCATGCAAACGCGAATATTTCAATACAAGCTTGTCGTTGAATGTATTCTGTAGCTATTTGAAATACTTAATATTTAGACTAGACTTTTCTACTCATTCAAAGTCGTCGAAAGCTCTGGAGGAATGCAGGATACGCATAATATTCTTCAAATAATCGTTACTTTTAAATTTTGATACGACTAATTAAATAAATTCGACCAAACATTACACTGGTATTTTTATTCGACGTCGGCGATCAGTTCCTCATTTTGAATGATTCTGACGGCCGAGAACTGCTTCTGAACGGATATTCGTTTTATAAAAACTGATAACTTTCGAGAACTCCCGAAACGAACCGAAGCTACCCGCTCCGCGGGCGAACCGGAGGCGCAACTGAGAGTTCCTTATACACCTTGGTCTTGAGGCGCTGCAGGTAGCGCGTGAGGTCATCCAGCGCGGGGTTGTCCCGCAGCAGATGGTCGGCGGCGGCCGGGTCGGAATGGTGGTCGCGCGCCAAGTGCAGGCGCACCGAGCGCGCCCAGCCGCTGGCGAAGCCGCAGCCGGCCAGCGGGCACGAGAAGGCGCGCGCGTGTGAGTGCGTGCCCAGCCAGTGCTCGGCTACGCGCGCCAGGAAGCCCACGCACTCGCACTCGGCGCACTTGAACAGCCTCTGCGCTGGGTTGTAGGCCGCGACGCGCGAGTGCGCCCACGCCAGCGGCTCGTCGGCCACGCTCCAGCGGTCCTCAGCTGTGGGGTCCGTGCGCGGCGTGAAGTTGGCTTGTAGAATGCCGGGCGGCGGGAACCCGTTTTGCATGAGTGCGGCGAGGCCCCACGCCGTGATGTGCTCCTCGGGCCGCAGCTCGTCCTCGTGCAGCTCGCGCTCGGCGGCCGGGAATTCGACACCGACAACGCCGCCGACGCCGACCCCCCCACCGATGCCCACGTTAACGCTAGCCTCCTCGCCGTATAGTTTTTTGGTGATCTCCTTGAACATGTCCTCGCAGTCCATCGCGAGGGAAGCGACGCCGCCCACTCCGGCGCCACCGTCCATGCTCGGAGGGCCTCTTCCGCGGGGCGGGCGTCGGGGGGCGAACTGGGGCGGGCGGCTCGCGCTGCGCCGGGTGCTGAGAGCGCGGCGGGTGCGAGCTAACTAGTGGGCAGCCGGCGGCGGGTGGCAGTCGCGCTGCGCGACATCGATCGCCGCGGGGAGGCGCGCGCCGCCCTCCCGAAAACTCCTCGCCGCCCGCCTCGCCCGACTATCGACCGCGCTCAGTCACGCATCGGGCCGTTTCCATGGGCCACTTGGCGGCCCTCTCATGCTTTCTCTACGTGTACGACTCCCGTTCGGCTCAAATCGATCTGAAACTTCTTCGCTGTCTCTGAGGCATCGTTAAACTTATCGACGAGTCGGGCAAATAATGGCTTTTATAATTCAATGATAAGTCGATAAACGCATAAAACATTACGGGCTTCTTATTGTTTATCGCATTTTTCTGGAGATAATTAAAATTGTTTCTTCAGCCCTTTAACATAAAGATTAGACAGTTTCTTTACTATGTTTCTTATCTTCAGCTTTGAAACTGAAATCGACTATTTTGGTTTTTACGACTTGCGGGTGGGACGGGCTTAGAAGTGTGTCGGACGGTGCCGGGGTGCGCGCAATGTTGCGGCTTCGGGAGGGGTCTGCGTATGCCTCGCCGTGAATGAAACGGGTAAGTCGGACCTTCGCCGAGAGTGGATTTCGGGGCGAGGGAGAGTCGCGGTCGTTTCCAGCGGACGAGGAAGACGAGGAGACCGGGCCGAAGCGGATCGCCGTATTACTGCAAGTCGTCGTTAATAATCGAGAGATTGTGCGAATTGCGAGTCGACTTTCGGCATGAATGAAAATGGCCGATGACGCATTAGCGTAAAAAATCGATGAGCGTCGTAGCGGCGCGGGACGACGTAGGGCGGCGCGGGGAGTGCGCAGGCGCGCAGGGCGGGCGCGCGAGGCGGGCGTCAGTCGCACCCCGGCCGCGGCACGCATCGACAGCTTCGCCGCACTCGCGAGGCAGCCGGCAGGCAGCCGCGCTCGCCCCGTGCCGCGCCCGCCGAGCCGCTAGCGGGCGTGGCCGGCGAGCCGCCCTTCGCGGCCGCGGATGCTGTGGCGGATCGTTTCGGTCACGGGAGGCCGCTGTCGTCCTAGAGCCGTCGGTACGTATCCCGACTCGCAGATAGAGGGCGAGGCCGCACGACGCAGGCGTAGGGCAGCGCCTCCGCCCGACTGACCTCGTCCGTCGTATGAGTGCCAGGTAGTCCCTTTCAGCTCTTAATAAATGCGCGTGTCCTCACGGCTGGCCTCGTGCGCGCTTGTTGCAGATGTGCAGCCTGGCAGCGTTGGCGCGTGGCTGCCGGCCCGCCGCCGCTAAGCCGTGCTGTCTCTGTTGGTGCTGCTGTTGCTCCTGCTCGTGGTTAGTTATTGTCCTTTGTGGAAGTACAATTCATCCACTCGACTATTTTTGAGTGTTTCTTTATTATTCACAAAAGTCGCTATCCTTATCGATATAAAAAAATAAATAAATAATAATGAGAAGAAATTTTTTCGCGAAACTACTTTATGGCTATTCGTTTGTTAATCCTATGTTTGACGAGACCTAGTTACTTATGTTAAATTATTTACTTCGCGTTTGCTAGTGCACAGATAGAGCGGCGTTGTATTGTTGCAGGGCGAAGCGGTGAGTGCGCGAGGGCGACGCGTCGGAGCCGGCGTTTCCGTAAGAGAGAGTCGGTAGGCAAGGTTTGACGAATGCGTCTGTGTCGGCAGGTCGGCGGCGCGCGGGTCGGACGGCGGGCCGGGTAAGAAGCCGCGGGAGCCCGGGCCTTCGCCCACCGAGCCCCTGCTCGACGGCGACGCTCCGCCCTCGATCGACGAGATCCGCGCCTGGGGCCAGTCGTTCGAGCGGCTGATGCGCAGCGCGGCGGGCCGCAAGGTGTTCCGCGACTTCCTGCGTGGCGAGTACTCTGAGGAGAATATCATGTTCTGGCTCGCGTGCGAGGAGCTGAAGCGCGAGACGGACCCCGACGCCGTCGAGGAGAAGGCGCGCTTCATCTACGAGGACTACATCTCGATCCTGTCGCCCAAGGAGGTGTCGCTGGATTCGCGCGTCCGCGAGGCCGTCAACCGCAGCATGGTCGAGCCTACGCCGCACACCTTCGACGAGGCGCAGCTGCAGATCTATACGCTCATGCACCGGGACTCATACCCGCGCTTCGTCAACTCGCCGCTCTACAAGACGCTGGCTCGCCTCGCGGGGCCCTCGCCCGCGGCTGCGTCCGCTGCGCCCGAGCCGGACGCCAAGTGACGGCGGCGACGCCTCGTCGAGCGGTCGGACCGCGACTGTACATAGCTTCGTAGGTAGTTAGGACGCGGGCACTAATCTGTACATAGGTAGGCTAAGAGACGAGCGGCGAGCGAGGCGTCGCCCCGAAGCAATAAAGGTGGACCAATGAGTTTGCCTCTCAGTCAACGAATAAATCTGTTCATGTGCGTGGACTGTGTTTCATTTTATGGTGTTATGATAATTAGCGTCGTGGTAATTCTGCCTTCATTGTCTCGTACACTGATAGACTTTACGATCGATTTGTTAATAAGCGATGTAAATTTTTCTTATACTCGAACGTGTGTTTCAATTCTCCCCTGTCCCTCCTCCCTTCTACGGATTACGTATGAATTTCATATCTGTAAATACTAGTGTACTAATTATTGAATTATGTAATACGGGTAGGCCTAGTAATAAATCTAGTCGAATGAGATTAGAAGTGTAAAAGAATTCCTAAATCGATTTAATTGATGTACTAATCTTTCAAACGGTAGATTCCATTAAATTTTTTCTTACAATTGTTATTGGGAATTTATAAGTTGACATCGTTAAGTTCACGCATGGACTTTTACTTTTTATCTTTAGCACAAGGAACAATAAACTAATCTACTCTGTGTTTAGGAAATTTCACCACATGAATATTACCACCTGAAGTTAAGAAAACTTTAATACCATTTTTTTTAATTTTCTCCTTTAAAATCTGTGTTTCGCTCTACAGAATAATGCACGTTGAAATCAATATACAATCATAATTGCACTAACTGCCATTTAGCCTGTATTTTTAGTTTTGTAAAATAGGGCGCAAACATTAAACTAGTTTACTAAGAAAGTTCGAGTAAAGTGAAAACCCATTCCATCATCCACATAATGTGTTCCAAAGTACTCCACAAGTTGTGTAGAAATCTACGACTCACTCAGCCATCTCGAAGATAAGGCAAGGACTTCGTCACCCGATGTGTTCGGATTCTCTGGCGCCTGACACTAATAATGAGCAAGAGTGGAGCATCAAATTTACGTTCTGTTGGAAATGTAGGAATTATTTTTAGATTAATTAACCCGCTGCGAAAACGGTTCGAGATACCTAAAAATTGTGTAAAAAAGAATCATTCCCCTTTAAATGATATATGTCTTTCTTTTAAGATTAACTGGCAAGAACGACCCGAACGACGGGATGCAAATATCGTGGGCAACATACACTAATGTGTATGTTGCCCACGATATTTAATATTAATTATATAATATTAATTATATAACATAATATTAATTATAAAGAGGAAATATTTGTATTTTTGTATGTAACGGATAAACTCAAAAAGTACTGGACCGATTTTGATAATTCTTTTTTCATTAGAAAGCTATATTATCACTGAGTGAAATAGACTATACTTAGTAGTAGATTACGATAGAAATCTTTAGAGATTTCTATTAAAAGCAACGGGAGGTTTAAAAAAAATTGCCATAAAATGTCTTTCATCGCATACGCTGCGAAGAGTATTAATGATAGGATAAAAAAATGTTCGTATCGGAGAGGAAAAAGGTTTATAGCAAGAGAAACAGTTTGGACTTAAATTATCTTGGCGTTCGAGTGAAATCCGCAAAAAATCAATAAAGATAGTGCAAGTGTTTGGGCAACTTTCTTAAGCAAAGTTAAAATCTAACAGAAAGTGTATAATAGCGCCATCTGGTGATTCACTTTTGAATTTGAATACGAATTATAGTGAAATGCCCAATCCATCAAGACAAAGGAATTATGTGTGCGAAGTTCTTTGCGATTGCTCCAGATGGCGTTCGATGCATAACTATCCGTTTTGTTGGTATCGGAGAGGAAAAAGGTTTATAGCAAGAGAAACAGTTTGGACTTAAATTATCTTGGCGTTCGAGTTAAATCCACAAAAAATCACTAAAGATAATGCAAGTGTTTGGGCAACATTCTTAAGCAAAGTTAAAATCTAACAAAAAGTGTATAAAACGAAATAAATTATTCCAACGACATGCCCGATTAATTAAATAAATTTATGTAATGTGTGGGAAGTTCTTTGCGATTGCTCCAGATGGCGTTCGATGCAAAGACTGTAATTTTCACTTGCATAAAAATTGCCCAAAAGCAGTAAGTCCAAGTTCGAAAAAATGCTACAAGCCGTGTCTGATAGCTCGCTCGAAGAGTAATCGAGATTATGTTGGCAGCAACAGTAGCAGCATACCTCATAACGATGCGACTACGGCCGGTGATATTGGTTCTTTAGCATTATCAAGTGACGTCGTCGCTTCATCGTTCGAGGAGTTAAATCAAATCTTATCCCTTCGCACGATTATTATCGACTTCAAGTCAGAAACATATTCTCAACTCACTAGAGCAATTGCCTCCTTCACAAGTAGGCTAGATAATATGGAATCTAGAATATCTAAACTGGAAGAGAGCGTGCTTCAGCTGGGGGCTAATAATCAGCTGTGATCATAGCTGTGAAGTAAACGGTGAAGTAGAACTATTGAAGAGACGCCTGAATCAGTCTGAACAGCAATGCCTCATGAATGATGTGGAGATTGCGGGAGTTTTCGAGGCGAACGGCGAAAATACTGAGCACGTCGCGATTTTATTGGCTCAAATATTAGAATTATTTGAACGTCTCGTGTATAAAAAAAGAATTGCTTATGTGAAAGACCTGTTTGTGAATTACTTTGTAAGACAATATGGTAAATAGTGGAGAAAGGTTAAAGGTTGGACTCTTGAATCCAGGGTCACTAGGAAGGTGGACATACTAGCCGTAAAGGAGACGTGGCTTCGTGAGGGAGAGACGGGACGCGCTCCTCAGGTGACGGGTTACAGGCTTCGACATATTCCCCGCCCACCGTCGGTTCGCACTCGCGGTGGAGGCGTAGGTTTTTACATTAATAAAATGATGTCTGTTCGTTTATTGTCACATCCTGCTGTAAATCTAGTTGAACAGATGTGAGTGAGAACTAGCATTCGGGGCAAACTGCTTATAGACCGCCTTGGTTCGATGTACAGCTATTTCTTAATAAAATAAAAAAATAATAAAAATGCTCCGGTGTCGGAAGTGGCAGTCGATCACATAAGAGATTTAAGCAGTCATGCGTTTGTATTTTGTACTTTTAACATAATTAAGCAAAAATTTAAACCTAGTTGGATCTCGTTCATTTAAAGGATATTAATATGGAGAGTTGTAATAATACGCTTTTAGCTACTTCTCGGGAGACAATTCGGCATTTAGCAGACGTGGACAGTAAGATCTATTATCTTTTTACGTCTTATCTCAGCACATTATTCGATTTTTATGCACCTCGTAAATGGGTTTTTGCTAGAAAACGTCACTATCCATGGGTGACATATAATTTAAAATGTATGATGAAGACCCGCGATGAAGCATACATTAGGGCTAGGAAGAGTAAATGAGAATCACATATTAATCATTATAAAGACCGCAAAAAACAGGTGAATGTGGCGCTATTTATCGAAAATAAACTTTACTTAGATAAATATGTAAATAACTCCATTAACCAACCAAAAAACCTATGGATACACATTAAGGCTCACGCACGGATTAAACCTCCTGATTTATTTAATTTTATGGTTTTTCACCAGATGCAGCCAATTGGTTTAGTACTGTCGCTGTAATACGAGAAGATACGGTACGACTACGATTTCTCTCTCTATTTTGGAACCTTTTATATTTATTCTCTATTCAGCAGATATTGAGTCACACTTAATACACTGTCGTTTCCATATGTATCCTGATGATATACAGCTCTATTACTCTTTCTACTTCAAAAGCTATTTCTTACGTTAATTCGGTTTCGTCGAATTCTTTTATTCTAAATCCCACAAAAACAAAAATTTATGGCGTTGGGATCACAAGATCCAAAATATCTCGCCTATCATTGCCCATTTCCATAAATAGCCAAGCCATTGTGAACGTGTCCATGAGTATTGAAGTCTGCGTATGCTTTTTGACGAAAATCATATGAAACCAGCGTCTTCATCTATTTGCGGTCGAGCTGAAGCAGACGGAGCGTTCGAGTCCTCATCAGGGGTCAACCTTCTGGAGCACGCCTAAGCGAAATATTGTAATGTCAAGAGAACGTCTTAGTTTATATTATTTTAAATTTTCATTAAATTACGTGTAATAGTTTTTAAGATATAAGCCATAGCATCTTTTGTTAACGGTTTGGGATACACAAATAAAAATATCACATCGATAGTTAAAAGCCAAATAATACATATATATCGCCATTCGATAGATATTTTTCTCCTCATATAGAATATAGTTTTTTAATTTCATTTGGACTTAAATTAAAAAAGTTATAAGCCTTTAAATTTCTTAAAATTTTCTAAAATTAACATTACTTTTCAGCGCTTATAACAAATAATATATAATAGACTCAGTAATTATATAATACTTATTAAAAACTGGTTGGTTCTTTAGCTATCGACTGAGCCCAAAAACATCAAAATCCATCAACTCTTAGTATTTTTAAATAACGTTTAAACATTTTATAAGTATAAATCTGTAAAGTTGCTAAAAGTTTCCAACGGTTCTTAGTTTAAAACGGTTCTAATTCAAACAAAAATGTGCCAAGAGCGATATTTTAAAAATATTTATTTAACAGCTATACTTGAGTAAAATTTTTTTAGTGAACAAACATACAAAATAATACTTTTTAAAATTTTAATACAGTATAACTTCCTTTATAATTAACTTAGATTAATAGTGCTTGGGCTCGTCGTGGTCGTCATTGGACGAGCTAAAGGTTAGTGCATAAAAAAAATCCCCTCCCCCCCCCCAAAAAAGAAACCCCTCACCTCCTCAAAACCGGAAACCACCCCCTAAGTCCTAACAGCCCCGAGTTTGGGCTTAAACTGTTCGTCTTTAAGAGAGGAATATTTTTGCCCCTCTAGTTTCCCCCTCCCTCCACTTTTTCAATTTTTTTTTCCAACATTTTTAAATTTTAGTAAATTATAAGTACTTCTATGATACTTTCAGCCACAATAATTTAATTTCCCTATTGCTCGGGATACCCCCTTCCCCTCTAAAAACAACACATTTTTTCTGAGCGCCATTCGCCTCCCCACGAAAGTTCCCCGCCAACCCCCTCAAATATTTTTTTTACCTCACCCCCTCTGGGTCTAACTCCGGTGATCCTGGTCCTAAGTCGTCGAGATTGGGCTCTGGAGATCCGTCTTGGCACGGCGAGTCTTTTGGCTCCAAAAGATTTCCTCATTTCCTCCCCCTCCCCCCTCCGAGATCGGATTCTGTGTCTGTAATCGGGAAAACAGGTTAGGTTGGGTTAGTTTAGGTAAGGTTACGTTATTGCATTAACCCCCCCCCCCCCCTCCCGCAAAAAAACCCCTCACCCCCTCAAAACCGGAAACCACCCCCTTAGTCCTAACAGCCCCGAGTTTGGGCTTAAACTATTCGTCTTTAAGAGAGGAATATTTTGGCCCCTCTAGTTTCCCCCTCCCACCTCTTTTTCAAATTTTTTTCCAACATTTTTAAATTTTAGTAAATTATAAGTACTTTTATAATAATTTCAGCCACAATAATTCAATTTCCCTATTGCTCGGGATACCCACTTCCCCTCTTAAAACAACACATTTTTTTTGAGCGCCATTCGCCTCCCCACGAAAAATCCCCCCCCCCCCAAATATTTTTTTTTACCTAACCCCTATGGGTCTTACTCCGGTGATCTGGAGATCCGTCTCGGCACGGCGAGTCGGATCTAATTTCCTTTTTTTTTTTTTTTTTTTTTTTTTTTTTTTGGAGGAATCGACTCTTTACCGACGCCCCCACCTGGCCACCTAAGTGGCGGGGGAGTGTGGGGTCGGCCAGCTTGACCACTACCCACTAAACCTCCAAGAGCCCACGGGAGACTTGCCGGACGCGAGCGGGCGGTTAGTTGCCCTTGACCCGCATGCCCGCGCCCGTGTGTCCTGCCGCGCGTGTTTCCCGCGCGCAGCTCGCCCTTCGTGGCCGGTTGTTGGCCACGTCTCCTGGCTCGGTCCTAAGACCGAGGTCACGGCGGACGCCGCGCGTAATCGCGCCGGCGCCGCCCAAGTCTCCTCCGTCGGAGAGCGGGGGCGTCGGGAGCAATCTCCCTCGCCCTCTCCGCTTCCTCCTTTCGCGAGAGGACGTCGGCGCAGAAGGCCTTAAAGGCCCGCCACGGAGCGTCGTCCGCGCTCCTTACTATCCCTGCCACAATGGCGGGCAGGGATAGATCCGCGCCGAATGCTCCGGCCAGGGCAGTCCTCTGACTTACCCAGGCCGGGCATGCCTCCAAGGTGTGTTGCGCCGTGTCTGAGGCGCATCCGCAGTGATGGCAGGAGTCTGTTTCCTCCCGCCGGATCCTGTGCAGGTATTTGCCGAAGCATCCGTGCCCCGACAAAATCTGCACCGCGTGATAGGACAAGGATCCCCACCGCTTCGTCCTCAGCCATT